>JARHVA010007087.1:565000-585000 GCA_037957365.1 Torreya grandis
AGTGGTATTAGAGCCTTGGTTGTAGGTTTAGAGCTTGATATGCATCAAGTGGTATCAGAGCTCAGGTGCACTAACAGGTGGTTTAGATCTGTGTAGTGTGTATTGATTACAGGTTCTCATAGGGGTTTCTGTAGGGATTTCTGTTTGAGTGGGAGAAGCAATGGCAGATGAAAGTAAACTGAGAATGGAAAAGTTTAATGGCAAAAATTACCAACATTAGAGAATGCAGATAGAGGACTATCTGTATCAGAAAGATCTCTACTTACCATTAGGTGGTGTTGCAAAGAAGCCCAAAGACATGGAGGATGAAGAATGGGAAGTTCTTGACAGAAAGGCTCTGGGGTCTATAATACTGAGTGTAGCATCCACTGTGATATCTAATTTATCATAGGCAAAGTCTACGGTAGAGTTGATGACTACATTAGCAAATTTGTATGAAAAACCCTCAGCTTCTAATAAGGTATATCTTATGAAGCAGTTATTTAATTTGCATATGAATGAAGGTGGATCTGTTTCTACTCATCTGAATGATTTCAATGGAATTGTGAATCAATTAAGTTCAGTGAATATAGTGTTTGATGATGAAATAAAAGCTCTTTTAATATTATGTTCTTTGCCTGAAAGCTGGCATGGCTTAGTAATGGCAGTAAGTAATACTGCATCTGCATCAAATATTTTGAAAGTAGAGGATGTTGTTAGTGTTATCTTGAATGAGGAAATACATAGGAAAAGCACAGAAGAGACATCTGGGAACGCTTTAAGTTTTGAGAGCAGGGGAAGGCAGAAAGAAAAGAGCAAGAAAGGCAGATCAAGATCCAAATCTAAGGGAAAAGGCAAATCTAAATCCAGAAATGGCAGAAGGCCACAATGCTATAATTGTGGAAAGATGGGGCACATAATCAGAGATTGTTGGTCAAAGCCTAAGGAGGACAATTAGCACGAAGGAAAGGAAGAAGCCAAGGTTGCAGGTATTGCACAAGATGATTTAATTTTCTCTCTGCATAATAATATAGAATCTTGGGTGTTAGATTCTGATGCATCTTTTCATGCTACCCCTAACAGGGAATATTTTAGTGACTATATCCATGGAGATTTTGGAATAGTGTATCTAGGGGATGATGAGCCCTATAAAATAATTGGCCAAGTTAAAGTGCAGCTGAAGATGCAGAATAACAACACATGCGTGTTGAGAGATGTGATGCATGTTCCTAGCTTGAAGAGAAATTTGATTTCTGCAGGAAAGTTAGGTGATGAGGGTTGTACAGTAACTCTCATAGCAGAATCTTGGAAGGTGACCAAGGGTGCACTTGTTATGGCTAGAGGTAAGAGAGAAGGTACTCTCTATTTGTGTAATTATGTTACTAACAAATCTCTTTTTGTATTATCTACTTCAGATGTGGATGCTAAATTGTGGCACTCAAGGCTTGGCCACATGAGTGAGAAGGGGATGTCAATTCTTAAGTCCAAAGGTATGCTTTTAGATTTAAAAGGCATAGATCTAGAGTTTTGTGAGCACTGAGTATTTGGAAAACAAAAAAGGGTTAGTTTTCTCAAGACTAGGTCTACTAAGAAGAGGCATAAGTTGCAGCTTGTTCACACAGACGTGTGGGGACCGGCTCAGGTTGCCTCCATTCAAGGATCACAGTACTATGTATCTTTCATAGATGATGCTACAAGGAAGGTATGGATCTATTGTATTAGAAGAAAATCTAGTGTATTTGAGACTTTTAAGATTTGGAAAGCTATGGTTGAGAATGAAATAGGTAAGAGATTGAAGTGCCTGAGATCAGACAATGGCGGTGAGTTCTGTAGTCATAAGTTTAGAGATTATTGTTACATGCATGGAATCCATAGGCAAAGGATGGTTCCAAGGACACCTCAACAGAATGGTATTGCTGAAAGGATGAACAGGACAATAATGGAGCGTGCAAGATGTATGAGATTGCATGCTAGTTTGCCCTTACAGTTTTGGGCACAAGCTGTTGACACTGCAGTATACCTGATTAACAGAGGACCCTCTACAGCTCTGCATGGTGGTATTCTAGAAGAGGCATGGACAAGTAAAAAGGTTGATCTCTCATATCTCAAAGTTTTTAGTTATGAAGCATTTGTGCACATAGATAAAGAAAATAGAAAGAAGCTTGATGCTAAGTCTATGAGGTGCACGTTTATTGGCTATGGCTCAGATGATTTTGGTTATAGATTGTGGAATCTAAAAACTAACAAGGTAATCAAGAGTTGTGATGTTGTTTTCAACGAAAGAGTGATGTATTGTGATCAGCTAAGGAAGCTGAATCAATCTGAGTAGAGCAATGGTGAATTAGACGAGGTGAAAGTCCAAGATGAGCTCGCGAGAAAAAGAAATAATCACTTGCAGGAAAACACAGAGACCGACGTCAGCAGGTTAAGAACCAGCATTGGTAGTACAGGAATCGACGTCAGTAGTACAAAAACTAGCATCGACCGTACAGAGACTGACGTCGACAGGGCAGGCACCGAGGTCGGTCAGGCAGAATCGACATCAGCCAATAATAGGTCTAGAGGTGATCGAGGTCGGTCACTGTCAAAGAATTTGGGTGGACAGCGTGTTGTAAACGAGTCTCAAATACCCATCAGGAGGTTAGAAAGGGTGAGTAAGCCTCCAATTAGATATTCTCCTTCTTTATTTTATCTATTGCTAACTGATGGTGGAGAACCAGAGAGTTTTGAAGAAGCAATACAGGTGGAGTCCAAGAGTCAGTGGGAGTGTGGCATGGTTGAGGAGTTAGAGTCCTTACGAGAGAACCAAACATGGGATTTGGTTGAATTGCCAGCAGGTAAGAGAACACTCAAGAATAGATGGACCTACAGGTTGAAAGAAGGTGAGAATGGACAGATGAGATATAAGGCCAGATTGGTAGTAAAAGGATTTGCATAAAAGCCAGGTATTGACTTTGGTGAGATTTTTTCTCCTGTTGTTAAAATGACTTCTATAAGGGTTGTATTATCTTTGGTTGCTTTTGAGGATTTGCATCTTGAGCAGCTAGATGTTAAGACAATGTTTCTTCATGGAGATTTGGATGAGGAAATATATATGGAACAGCCAGAGGGATTCGAGGTCAAGGGTAAGGAGAAGTTTGTGTGCAGATTGAAGAAAAGCTTGTATGGCCTCAAGCAAGCTCCTAGGCAATGGTATTTAAAATTTGACAGGTTTATGACTGAGCATGGCTACAGTAGGTGTCAATCTGACCATTGCATGTATTTCAAGAGATTTGATAATGGTAGATATATTATTCTATTGTTGTATGTAGATGATATGCTGGTTGCAGGATCACACATGCAGGGTATCTCTGAGCTTAAGGTGAAATTAGCTCAAACATTTGCTATGAAGGATTTGGGAGCAGCAAAGAAAATCCTTGGCATGAGCATTAAGAGAGACAGGAAAAATCACAAGTTGATATTGTCTCAAGAAGACTATGTGGACAAGGTGTTGAAATGGTTCAATATGAAGGATGCTAAACCGGTAAGCACACCTTTGGCTGGACATTTTAAGTTGAGTAAAGAACAATGTCCTAATTCATATGATGAGGTAGAGTACATGAGTAAGGTTCCATATTCTTCCGTGGTAGGGAGTTTGATGTATGCAATGGTGTGTACTAGACCAGATATTGCCCAAGCAGTGGGAGTTGTAAGTAAGTATATGGCCAATCTAGGTAAGGAACATTGGAAAGCAGTTCAGTGGATCCTTAGATATCTGAGAGGAACCAGCAGTAGGCACTTGTGCTATGGAGGTTCAGATACTTCTCTACATGGCTATGTAGATTCAGATATGGCAGGTGATTTGGATGGCAGGAGGAGCACTACAGGTTATGTTTTCACTGTAGGTGGAGTGGCGATTAGCTGGATATCTAAGTTGCAGAAGGTTGTTGCCTTGTCAACTATAGAAGCAGAGTATATTGCAGCCATATAGGCTAGCAAAGAGATGATATGGATGACACGGTTCATGGATGAGCTTGGTAGGGAGCATGAGAGTTGTAGATTGTATAGTGACAGTCAGAGTGCAATCCATTTGGCTAAGAATTCAGCCTTTCATTCAAGAAAAAAGCACATATAGCTAAGGTATCACTTCATACGACAGGTATTGGAAGATGGTGAGTTGAAGCTGGAGAAGATCCATACAGATAAGAATCCTACTGATATGTTAACCAAGCTAGTTACAAAGGAGAAGTTGAATCTTCATTCAACTTCTGTTGGTCTTCATGATTGAGTTGAAGATGGAGGAGCTAGAAGATGTTGCTGTACAGGTACTGGTGCATTTGTTTATCTCCAAGTGGGAGATTGTTAGGGTGTGGAGCTAAAAGCTTCACCAAGGAGCATACTTTATCAGTTTTGAGTCTACACAGACACCGGCATCAGTCAGGAGCGACCGATGTTGGTCAGATGCAGTTGGAGAAATGTCGACGTCGATAGAGGATCGGCCGATGGCGGTCACAGGCAAGCAGCAGGAACCGACGTCGGTTACCTATGCATCATGAAAGCTATTTCCAAGGATAGAAGCGAGTGTTTGCATGATAAGTTTAAGTTGTAGTCTTAAGCTCACGTCTCTATTGTTAGTAATATTATTTTTAGAGCCCTTGTTCAAGTGGCTTAACTATTTGTTGGAAGTGCATGCTCAAGTCTCCTAATTCTATATGTAGAATTAGATCTTCCTAACTTATTGTAGTTAGAGTGGATTATTGTAGTAATTCATTGGTATGTTGAAGAACAGTACAGAATTGAATCAATCTAGGCTTGTTGGAGTTGATTGTTCTTGAGAGAGAGAGCTCTTGAGGAATAGAGATCTATTGAGAGATCTATACATCTCGGAGAGGTGTGGAAGAAAGAAGTTTCTTCAATTGTATTCCTTTTGTAAAGAGTTTGTTAATACAAGTTTTTAGGGTGGTTTCTTGTATCTCTTGTTCTTGCTATTATCTCATTCTAATTACTTGTTTATTTGATTTAATTCCGCATTTATTGCTTTCACAAGTGTAATCTATTGTTGGTTGATCCCCAACAGAATATGCTTAGACATATTGTGTATTTATATTTGACACTTTAGGTATTTTAGCACACAATAAAAATGTGGAAATTATGGGTTGCCCATAAATATTATTTTGAAATTTAAAAATGCCTATTTATTAGCATGACATGAGGCCATTAAGCTTAGATGCTTGAATAACTCTATAGTTGCATGAGTTTAGTGGATTTTTCATAATATTATAAGAGTTTGAAGTGTACATCACACATATTTTATTAAAATATCAAGGTCCAACATATGTTTTTATTTTAATATTTTATATAATCAGTCATATACGTCAATATAACTACTTATATATACAATATATACCTCAATTTGAGAAGAAGGGGAAATGAAAGGTAAAAACATGAAGAGTCACATTATTCTCATAAATATTTAAAATTGTGTGTGATCTATGTCATGTTTTTATAAAAAAATAATGTATCTTTATACTTTTTATTAGCTTATATTTTTTTCTATCTAACTATAAAGGTGCTCATGTTGTATAGATTGACTTAATGTAAATACCTTGATTTATGTGATGTTTATCTTTATCTATCCTTGATAAATTTCATATATTTCTACACATTCCCTTATATTTATATTCTCATTTAACCTCTTATCATATAATGAGTTATGTCTTAGCCTCTAAAACTACAATAATTAACATGTCGAGATGAGTAAAAATATGAACCATTTTCTAATTTTTTTTTTAATAAGATGTTAAAAAGTTAGCATACTTTCCAATTTATAGGGATGTCAATAATTTCTTAGACATCAGGATATATGCATTCACAAAATAAGAATATTCTAGGTTAGGATTGCATTCATAAGAGATAATTTATATCCATATCTATAGATAGATCTATGAAATATTATGATATCATTTTATTGGGTTGTTAGGAGCATATATATATAGGCTTGATTAGTATTAATTCAAACCACATTGATATAAAAATTTCATTTTGAGTGTAAATTTTTTTTAAAACTTTCACAACCTAAAGACTAACCAGACCTTTGTAATTGATCATTGGGTTAATAATACTATTGATTTCTATACTGTTACATGTTTTGTGTAGGCACATGTAATGATCCAAAACTTGAAATTATTAGTTGAAGAATAATTCAAGAACACACAAATAATAATGCTATCTCTGAGAAGAGATATTTATTTGCTCTAAATTTTTGATACAACATATGCCTATCTTTGGGAGGCGATGTCTATTTTCATTTTTGGGATACATATATATTTATAACTATTTTTGAAGGTAAGAGGATGATTATAAAGGTCACCAATATCAGGGGAGAGGAAATGGTTTGACTTCCATGAATAAAAACAACATATAATTCAAGAAATTACTATTTTTAGAAACTTACTATTTCTAGACTGCACTACTAAAATTGAAATTTAGGGTACTTACATTTGGTTTTCATGGGTAAAAATGCACCAAGTGGAGCTCATGCTATCTCATGCCATTCCCCTCATTCGTAACCTTCCAACGGTTCAAATGGGGACTCAAACAGAGCTATGGTGAAAAAGTTATGGCTCCTAGAAGTTATACCACCAATTGGGGTGGGACAGTTTCTTGAATTATCACCTGAAGTGTTGTCTAGATCATTGCCTTACGTGTTATCTAGATCATGTGATTTTTGATTGTAAGTGTTTTTTCATTAATGGAATCAAATGTAAAATTTTGAAACAACTTCCTTTACTATTAAAAATTGTAGTGGTGGAAAAAGCCATGGTGTCAATTCCATCTAACATGGAGTGATATGGTGGAGGTGGCATGGGGATACAAGCTAGGAAAGGATGAATGAAGGATAGAGGAACCTTAGAACCTAAATCAATTGAAATAATATAGAATGATATATATAAACATAAAATATAGAATGATAGATATATTTTATATACATTTGATTTCGTTAATGAAAAAACACTTACAAAATCAAAAATTACATGATCTAGATAACACTTAAGGCAATGATCTAGAAAACACTTCAGGGGATAATTCAGGAAACCGTCCCACCATAAATTGTTGGTATAACTTCTAGGAGCCATAACTTTTTCACCATAGCTCCGTTTGAGTCCCCATTTGAACCGTTGGAAGGTTACGAATGAGAGATTAAATCAATTGAAATAATATAGAATGATGAAACATATGTTTAATCTAGGTTCATGAGTGGTCATTATAGAAATTATAGGGATGGTTCATTCACTCTAATGAGAGACATCCTATATGTCTTCCTTAATTATAAGGACAAGCAGACAAAAATTGTTTTAGGAGTTAATAGTAACTTGGAAGTGGTTTATATAAGTTACTTAAATTTTCGATAGATATTAAAATGAATTTAAAGGTGAATCCAACACATTATTCAATCTCAATGAAATTAATATAATAATAAATTTCACATCTAATTCCTATAAACCAATGTAAACATTCCATGAATTAAATATAAGTAGTCCACTTTAAAAAACTATAGAACTTCATCTAGGAGAATTCATCATTTTACTAACATATGATGGGTGTACTAACCCTAAATAATTATTTTGATCTATAAATCTAAGTGGTAAGGCAATGGTGTCACTCCAAATGAGGATTATAGGTATGAGATTATAAGAGTCATGATTAAAATAACTATTGAGTTCATATTCAACAATAATTATGCTAACTTGATATTAAATAACCTCAAGAATAAATTGATATGAGAATTAAAATTGAAGTGCTCCATTTATACTATCTAAGATATAAAAATAATTTCAAATTAAAATATATCCATAAGAATATATCTGTAAGTATGATCATTGATGATTTGATGTTATAATTAAAGTGAATTTTTAGTATTTAGGATGTTGATAAATATGTGTGGTTTGTTGAGATAGTTCACACTATATTCATTTCATTGTAAGTTATACTTAATTTAAAACCAAAGATGATGCTATGCAAGTTGTAATTAGGATAGAAACAATAGAGTATTTTTATGGCTATCCTACTACTAATAATAATACTAATGCAAAAATTGATGTCTTACTATGAATAATAGAGGAATATGAGGAAGGAAAAAAATACATAGGTTAGTGTTATGGTGCATACAATGTTGGAAAGGAAACCATAAAAATGAATTCCCAAGAATATTTTTTTTACAAAATGTGTCACAGTGTGGGAAATGCAATACTTAATTTTCAATCACTATAACTTTATATGTGGTAGATACAAAGTGTGTACTATAATTTATTTAAATCCCATAAATATGAAAAAAATAGTTGTAGAGTTATTATGGTTACTACAAAAAAACCCCTTGTACTAACTTAAGATCCTAATATAACAACACAAGGTAAATGTGGTCCCCATAATATTATACTCCAATAGAATGGATCTATCCTTTACCTTATTATCAGCGTATATGGATACCTCTTTCACCTTAGTACAAGGAGGGATGGGCTCCAACATCTCTACAATAACAACCTAGTTGGTCTTCACTTATGTAAAATTTTCAATACTATTAGGAACCTCCATAACCTTAAAGGAAATATGACATTTATTAAAAACAAAATTAGGGTTGGGGATAACCTGAATGATAAGGAGGTTATTAGGGTGGCAATCAAAATAAAAGGAAAGTGAATAAACATCCTTGAAAAATTGTTACCTATTTTTTGTGTGGTGAATTGAGCTATATCACATGAAATTGACTCAAAAATCCTCAATGTGAATCTTATTGTGCATAAAATGGATTTGAAATAAAACATAATACTTAAGATTTCATAATTTAAAAAAAAATATATATAGTACAAATAATATAATGTCAAATGTGAATATTTTAAGCTCTTATATGAAAGAACAAGGTTTTTCCTAAGTTGTTACTATAAATTAGCATAGGGAATAGTCTTCTTACCCTTTCAAATATTCCTACATAGAAGGTATTATGGAAGGTATATGAAGACATATATCTAGATCTTCTGAGAGATAACATTATGATGAATGAATTAGACCAGCTATCATATTAAATCCAAAATAGATACACTAAGGAAAGATATTTTGAAAAAAAGTTGGTAAAAAAGGTAGTCATTTCCTTGAAATACTTTTTAAAAATACTAAACACCCTACAAAATGAATATATTTCCCAAAATATGAAAAATTTGTTGTACAATTTTTTATGTTGTTAAAAATAAGGAAAACCAACAACAAAATGAATGATTTCATATGTAAAAAATAATAAATGTAGGGATGTGAACAGAAAAATGGCTATTGATATCATAGGGTATGATCTTCCTATTTATGTTTATGAATTTGGAATAAATATAAACATGACTCCTAGGTACACATGATGAGCTATTGGAAGGCCAAATATAAGTTATATTCATGTGATTCTTAATTTTGTATACTATGGTAGATATGATCTTATTAAAAGGATAGAGGATGCAAAGATAAATGTAATATACCCTAGTTTGTGTTGGGATTTTGAGGTGATTGACATGAATACAAATGAAACTATCTACCCTTCCTTAATTAGGAATAAACATACCTTTGATGGTCTCATGGCCTTTAATACAATGGATAATAAATTAGACATACATAAGAATGATGTTATTATTTAAATAAAGTTGAACAAGTATGAGAGTAAGTAGTATATAATATCAAAATAATTTTCCTCTCCATATGCACACTAGGTAGATAATTGGTTAACATTTAATATAGAGCCTAAGTAAGAATAATTTGAAATTATTAATTTTCCTTATTATTCCTATCTTTTATAGGAGATAATAGGGTTACTAAAGGTAAAATATGAAGGGTCTTAATTAGTTCAAAGAATATAGTCACTTTCATAGTGCCAAATAGTACGATATAATTCCCATTCTATGTGATCTCCAACATGATATTCGTAATAATAGGGAATAAATTGCCTTATGTGTGATCTGAACCATGATCATCAATTGAAAATGGTAATAATTTTAATAATATAATATATTATATTAAACAAACTATGGAATGTACTATCTCTTGTAACCTAGTTCATCACAAGGTCTCAATAAAATATAAATGTGCAACATTAGTTTCTTGGAAACTATCTTGAAGGGAGACATTATAGAAATATCACATGCTCATAATCATATCTTAATATAATTATAAATTTTATTATTATTTTGATCCCAAACGAGAGAAACTACTTCACATATAATCAAATGTAACTATATACATTAATATGACCTTATCTTCATAATTTTTGATGATGTAAGACTTGTCATGATGATGACAAAATGCACGATTAATGTGTAGGCTCCTTGACTGGTATGTTATGGATATATTTAATTTTATAATAAATAAATATAAATCCAAGAGGATATGAGAAGAAGTTGAAATAAATTAGGGTAAATTTGTATGTATATCTATCTCCAGGGGAAAGATATGCATAGTTTGATCATAGAATTTAGTGATAAGTGGTAATTAAGTAATTAGGAATTTATCAAATGTGACAATGACACATAAAATAAATAGGGTTAAATTTGATGGACTAGTGATTGTGACTTAGTTGAAATAATTACTCAAGAAAGAGATCAAACTAAACAAAGGATGGTAAAGTGGAATATTCATGCTAAAAAGTGAGAGACTTGAGGTGTTTATGAGGAAATGTAGATTATATGAAGTTTTTAAGGGTCCAATGTAGTTGGAAAGTGTCCACAAAGAGTAAGACATACACATCATGCCATGTGTGGTTAAAGATTACAAATAAATAGTGTAAACAAGTATTTTACAAAAAATATGTCTATACATATAGGTGAGGTGTAATTTCTCATATGTTTATACCAACTAAATTAGAGGGTCATGTCAAATAATTTATTTATAAAATACATGAATCTAAGATAATAAATTTATATGTTAGACATTAAGGATTGTTTTATTCTACTATAAATGATGAACATAATCCATTTATTTTCAGATATGTGATACACAAATTCATATTATATCTAAAATAAGGCATTTATTCTGACCGTCATTCCCAAATTCTAATATTTAATGTTTAATACTTTAAATATTTAGTATATCTCTTGTTCTTATCTATTAGGGAATCTACATATTATTATTATTATTATTATTATTATTATTATTATTATTATTATTATTATTATTATTATTATTATTATTATTATTATTTTGATATCTCTAACCTACATAACATTTTCCCATCATAGTATATAGTCATTATATTGATAGACTTTAAATTTTTCTTATAATACTTAGATTATTTATTTATCCTTTATTTTTTGTCACTAAAAGTTATACTCAAACCTTTTTTTATAACATTAAGCATAGACATAGAGGCATTGACATTTATGTTGGAATACATATATTACTAATAAAAACACATCTCAATACATATTTTGATGTGTGTGGGTCCCATACATGTATGTTATTGCGTCCCAAAAAAACCAAATGTATCATTTTTGTTCTTTTATATTTACATTTCAGTAAATCATTGTTATTAGGACTTATCCATATAAAACTACCCTTGAAATTTTCAAAGAAGTGTGTGTGTGTGTGTGTGTGTGTGTGTGTGTGTGTACACACACATACACTTTTTAGTTGTATGTCCATGTTTATACACATCTACACACATAAAGTTATTGCAATATATAAACTCTTAAGAAAATCACCTGGGTAATTAATTAGTTATAATATTTTTTATAGAGAACTTATACACTTATTTCTTATTATTCTATATTGGGATTTATTACCATGTTTTTCATGGATCTAGTTGTTTCCCAACATGTTCATATTCTTTTTTTTTTCCTCCCTATCTATTTTTATTTATCCTGCCTTATCTTGAATTTTTTTGTATATGTTTTTGGGTGTGTGACAGTTTAACCATGTTATGGCATAGATTTTGATAAGTAAACTAAGTGGATATTATACATGGAGATTAACCAAAATTGATAATATTAACCTCATAGCTCATCATGAAAATAATATTATTATTTTAAGATATTTTTATTCAAAAAATAGAAGTATGAACTACAAGAATTGAATGTAAAAATTATTGTCATGAATTGAGAGAAGTATAAAATGAAACAAAGCACATATAACAATAAACATGACTTGGATAAATTAGATGTGGTAAAAACTCCATTGTTTCAGTTAATTTTACTCCCATTTCCTCTATGTAATTTTTAACATGTACAAGTTACTACTGGCTTCTTAGTGTTTCATGAAAAGATTTATATTAAAATAATATCCAAAGATTGAACTCTTAAAATACGTCAAGAACAATCTCAACATATGAACAATCAATCATAATTGGGATAATAATGGGATACATGTAAATATATCAAAACTTGTAAATTCTAAAATTTTCATCAAATCCATAAACCTCTCAATAAATAAATTTTCCTTCAAAAGATGTTTTTTTAATCTCTATTAATATGAATTATTATGAAAATTAATGAAACCATCAACAAGCAAAGGAAATATTTTAAACCATTGACTTTATAGTGTTTTGTATGATGAAAAAACTACTAATCTATATATATTAGCACATAAAAAATGACAGGTTGGTTTTAAAAACACTGAAGCAATTTCTAACCCCACATATGCAATCAGTTTTTTCTACAAAACCTTTTGGGTGGATAGTAAAATACCACATGAACAAACTGTAGTTCAACTATCTATGATAAACTCTTTGAATTCAAGATCTTAAAATTACCAAATTCATCACTTTAAAGGCTTCTACATTATCCTCAAATTAATTCTACCATTTCAACACATCTGAACTATTTTTTTAGGAGAAAGGGTAGGTTTTTTAAAAGATAGGGACCCATACCCTACAAATTAAATAGAAACTTGAGGCCACATAACATTCAGAATCAAAACAAAGATTGGCCAAAAGTAGCCAAAAAACAAGAAAATAACATTAAAAATTGGCCTCAAATGCCAACATTTTCAACAAAATTTATTGCCCAACTCTAAAACCGAAAATATGCTAATTGAGCATCGCCCATAATATTTTATTTGTTGGATATGAGAGACATTGTAATGAGTTTCAAATCTAATTTACCTTTACTTTCTATATATTTATAATGGTTATTCATTCTCCTCCCACTTCAGGATATGAAAATATGGTGATAGATATTTCCAAAGATTTCTCTTGACTCAGTGTTTGCTCTAATTCAAACACACCTTATGCTTATAATAGAGTCTGGGCTAATAGATTTGATTTAATATCTACATTTCCATTAGTCTTCTCTTGTACCATGATATCCCTCTCCTTCATGATATTTTTTTTCAAAATCAAGTATCTCATTAATTTGATTATGTTCCTTTGCTTCTAATAGGATCGCTGATTGTTAATCCTCATTCTCAATTTCACTATCATTCATAGGTGGAACCATAATATGCTCTTTTTTGTAATTTTCCATCATGAAACCATTTCCTTGTATTTAAGGATTAGACAGTTAGTTATAATATGTCATATTTTGTAACACCTAAATGGGATCCCATCATAGTCTAAACATTGCATCCATGTTATTTCACCCTTTCTCTATTCTATTTGAGAAGGTAAATCTTTAGAAAAGTCAAAGTGAATCAAAATATGTAAAAAAGTGGTGTGTCCCTCAACCTTAGTAATTTTATTAGCAACCTAAAAATTTTCTAAAGTATTTATAATGGCTTCAAATACCATGTCATCCCAGAATTGATATGGAAGATTTGGGAGTCTAACCCAAATTGGTTTAACATTGAAAATTTCAATTTTGACATTAAAATATGAATGCCAAGGCTTAACCAAAAACTTATGTTTATCCCAGTCCCACACAATATATTTGAAGATAGACTTTATATATTCTACTAAGTTAAGAATTAGATTGAAAAATACTCTAGAATAGGGGTGAATCTAAATCTTACCTTCCACCAAATGTTGGCATTGGAATGAGATGAATTAATGTAGGGATTTAAGATTCAGCTAAAGACCTTCAAATTTAAAAATAAATACCTATCCAGTGAGCCGTTCATCCTTCCCGCCAATGACTTCCATTTAATGTTTAAAAAAAAGAACAACCAGGATTTCCTTGGTTGGAATCATGATGAAGCTTTTGCATCCTCCCATAGCTTTAAAAAAAGATATTCCCCCTAACCTGGACTATGTTCTTGCCTCTAAGATCATGGGGTCAGTGCTTCCCTATTTCCCATTTCCTGGTATCCCAAACATATCTTAATCTATCTATGGTGGTTTCAGACTTGAGCAAGCATGGGTTTCACCCATTGTCCTTGTGCTACATATGGCCAATCCTCCGTAATTCATGTCCTTATCTCCACTATCTACCAAACCCCACCTAATCATATCTACATCATCTCCTATATATAAAGATATTCTAGAGGTGCCACCACTATCTAACCTACCATTCAAATTAACCTTTGATGAGTCCAGATCTATGTTTTCTATGATCAAAGCCTCTACCACCACTATCACTGTACTAGGTTTTCAAACCCCTCAATATACATGTTTCTGAACTTACTTTTTAATAGGAAGTGTCATACATTACTATCTTATAACATTTAATTTCATAAAATAGGAATAATGGAAACATATATCAGACATAGATAATACATTCGGATTTATACATGGATCATGCCTCCTGAATTTGAAGAATTATGTTCTACAAAAACTTCAATTAGTCATAGTTTGAGGAAAACATTTCCTCACTTTGTTGGTTTGTATTTGATGTGATTTTTTTGATGTGTTCCTTATGAAATTAAAAGGTTACCTCTTCATTCCAATTGTGTGTCTCATTTCCTTCCATCAAACAAGGTTTAAGGATATGAAAAATAGAAAAAACCTTATATTAAGTTATTTTTTAGGTTAATAGATATGCCTTACAATATACTAAACCTATCTATTGCCTTATCATTCAAAATGATAAAATACTTCTCACAAATAACATTCATTTTAGTTTACTTACCTTTATCTATAGTTATGAATGAGATATAATATTTCCCTTTAAATGATTGGATAGTGCAGTCTTTGTCATCTTGAATAATTTTATAGATTCCATCTTCTCAAGAAGATCTTGCAAATACATGGAGGGGATGCTAAAGACTAGGATAAAAACATAGATTGGTACTACATACATAAAAATAATGTCAATGAGATATTTAATTATTGCAAACTTGACATTACATTATTTGGAAACCTTTATCTATGATCCTCATTTAACCATCCTAGTGCATAAGGATTTTGATGATTTTACACTTCCAACTCAAGTATATCTACTAGATATTTACTAATTACTTTTTATTTAGCTAATAATTGAAAAATAAGATCGATTAAGGCTCCTATCCATACGAGGAATTTAAATAACTAATTATAAATGACTTCACCCATTGAAAACTTCCATTTTTGCTAATGTTTTCATCAAGGGATTCATTGATCTACCTTATAAAATATGTATTATAGTATTTGTGATTGTAGTAAATTTTGGTAATGAGCATCTTGATGCTCATTATTTTCCAACTCAACCAAACATGATCCAATCCTAATAAGAAGTAATGTGGCTCTCAAAAATCCAATTGGAACTCAACCACATAGTATTGATCAATCAAGAAATGGTCCAATATTTCAACAATATTGTTGAAGACTTTGCTTCTGTTGGTCTAGTTGTATAGTCCCTTGTTAGGAATTTCATCCATGAGGCTTGCAAAAATAATGAAAGATTCAAAATCCTTCTAAGATGAAATTTGTCTTCTCATTTCTCCCCATTCATCATCCAGAGTGAGGATTGCATTTAAGTCAAACCTAGAGCAAGTTTATCATTTACCTAAGAAGAATTTTTTTTATGATTTCACTCTAGCATTTGTGTTTAAGCTCTAGACTATTCTAACCATACACATTGAAGAAGAAAAACATTATATCAGTGGAAAGTCCTTGATTTTACTCTATTTATAGTTAGCATTTTGACCAAAAGGAGACACTTCTATTTTTAAGGCCTTCCAAATTGTGCCCAAGCCACCCCAAACAACAACTAAATCAACAAACTAGTCTTGTCAATTTGGCCAATTTTGATGTATAATTTTCTCCACCTCTTCCTTGAACAATTTAGTTTCTCTAAAGATGATAATATTTGGGCAAAGAGGGGAAATCTCACACTTCAATAAGTGCATGTTTTTAGAGGCACTAATACTCCTAAAATTCTAAAATATAAGCTTCATAATATAAGAGAGGGTCACTCCACCCCTCGCATTCCAAGATAAAATATGGTGATGGGCTTCTAATTCTCCATAAGCCCCTGTTCAACAAGTCTCTTTGAATTAGTTGTATGGCCTATTTTAATTTTATTCACAAAGTTTGGTTCAGATAATATAATTTCTTGTTGAGAGAGGGACATGACTTAATTTCACCAAAGTTCATCCATAGAATCACTACCATCAGAAAGAAGAAAACCCAACATACTTATTCCAAAACAAACCTTCTTCATTCTCAAAATTTGAATTTTTATCCCTTCTATGTCTAGGGCTTCACAAGAAATAAAAACCTCCCTATACTATAGCATATTGACTCTACTCTCTAGGGAGGAATTTATGATGCATTCCAATCCTTGGATATCTTTTTTAATATTTAGATAGGAAATAAGTTGAATAGAGAAAAGGGCATTCAACAATTTAGAAGGTTGAGATACCAAAATAATTGTAACACTCACCATAATTTGGATTGAGGAGGGTTCCCTGAGGTCTTTAAGAGACTGATATGATAGATCTTAAATGAGAAGAAAGGTTAGGTTTTCATTAAACTAATCCCCATTATTTATTTCCCAAATTTATGAAATGTGACATTTGTCATGATCTCCTAAATGCATAAGATAGAAGAAAAATTAGAAGTTATCAACTTAAATTTTCCTTATAGGATCAACTGATGAGTTTAATCTCGATAGTAAACAAATTCCCTTATAGTGCAACTATATTTTTTGAGCAATTGAAGGGTTTTAATGTATGAATTTTTAACAAGCAGGAGGTTATTGTTGGTCATAATAGGGGACCATCATAAAATGTGGTTGTTAAAGGAAATAACAAATCAAAACCCATCCCTAAAACATTTGAGAAATGATTTAGCAACTTCAAAATATTTCCATATTATTTTAGGCACAAAAGACCCTCAATTCTTACTAGAGACAAAGGTAATGAGCAAGGTATGCACACTAATATTTTCCCAACTAGTCTTACTATATGGAGAACATGTAGTAATAAAATGTTGAAGTAATAAGTTATAAGCTTTAGAGACTTCAATATCATAGAAAACCTATTTTGCACACAAAGCAATGTTTTGTTAATGTATATAAATAACACACATTCCTGCTTTTATCGAGGGAGGCATCAAACACCCCATACCACTCTATCAAACATCTTGTTTACTTACCATTATCAAAAATAAACTATTTAATAAATTTAGTTAGTTTATCATAAGATACTTTTGATGAATCCTAACAAGAAGAGGAAATAACATGGGTGGTAACAAGAATTTTGATATAGATTTGGAAATTTTAGGTCAATGATGAAGGCTTTATAATACATTAGGTGATTTTATTCTTAACTTTCTCAAGGACATATTTCCATAGCTCAAATGGGGAACTATCAAAAGCAAAGGGAATGCCTAAGAATTCAAATATTTTCCCTCTATTGATGCACTTCCATTAGAACTCCTTAAGCCAACTTGGCATAGGATTCATGCTTTACCAAAAACATTAAATTTTGGCCCACTATAAATTGGACCCTAAAACTTTGTAATAATGTCAAGACAATGCAACACTTCTTTGAAAGAATCCTCATTCTCTAGAAGAGTTAGGAAAGAGTTACTTGTAAATTTGACATTGATAAGGCAACTCTTCCTATCGATTAGCCTACTTCCTTTGATATGTCTATGTTCAGCTTTGATAGAAAGAATGTAGCCAAAATATTTAGCCATTAAAACATAAAGTCCTAAAGTAAGCAAACAACCTTGTCAAATAAAGTAAAAGATATCAAATCTCTCATACTTGTGGCCATTGATAGTCAAGAAAGTTGAGGAATTAGAAAAGAGAGTTATTACAAACTGAGAAAAAAACATGCAAACCCTAAATCATGTAACATGGTGAGGAGAAAAGGCCACTTGATACAGTCATAGGCCTTTTCAAAAACAACATTAAAAAATGAAGTTTGTTATGGTGTGGCAAGGGCCCATCCATACGTTCCCATATTAAAAAAATGTTACCTAGTGTGTAGTGACTTTGATAAAACATATCTTCTTTGGTTTGATTATTGTAGGAAGGATTTGTTGTAGGCAAAGTGCCACTATAATCATTTAATAGAAATTCATAAAAGTGATGAGCCTCCAACAAGTAATGAACTCTAGATCTCCAACTTTAGGGATGAATTTAATTTTCCTATATTTATAATTTTCCAAAAATATTTCATCAACCTCTTTTGTCTATCAATTTTCCCAATCTCAATTTCTTCGTATCATAAAACACCGTCTGCTTCTCAAAAGGGCATTTAGTTTGGTGTTATTTAACTATAATTAGGTTTTAATTAAGAATTTACATTATTAATAATCTGTATAATAATATATAAAAAATATATATTATATTATTATAATATATTATTTAAATTAATAGAAATTATATTATAACATATTAATATTATATATATTTACTTAATTATGTAATATGTTTTTTAGATATATGACAGTGATTTATGAGTCCCTGATCCTTTTAACGTAAAACATCAAAAAAAATTGGTATGGGCTAGATTAATGATCTTATTGTTAAGGCATATATCCAAATTATTAGCAAAGATACTAGCTTATTAAGAATATTAAAAAAATTTATCTTTATTACAAAACTTAATCTACTGAAATACTGATAATTACTTATCTCATCCTCTTTATTTTTGCAAATAAAACTAACATTCTTGGGTAGTGTACTAGGGATGAGTCTACATTTTTTCCTACTTTTTACCACCTTCCATTCTTCTTTATTACCTAAATTATTTGAATCTGAACTTAACATTCATTTTCCCTCCCTAGGTTTGCCTCTAAAAACTTCACTCTTATTTACACTTTTACCACTAAAACTAACTAACTCTTCCTTAAGAGTTGATTTTACCAACATTGTAACCTTATCTATATTCTTTTCTATTATCATCTCTAAAATTGTACCTTCAGGTTGATAAAAAAAATTGCCAAATGCTTCACATTAACCTCCTTGCCCCAAGATGACTCATGTTTATCCTTCATTTTTTGGCAAGAAGTGTAAAGATGACTAACCTAAAAATAATTTGTCTTTCACTTTCAGATCAATCCTTTTAGGAATACCTTCAAAATCTAAGGTTTGCATCCATAATATATCTTGCACTTTTAGCTCAATCCTTTAAGGAAGATCCTGAGAGATATATAAATAAACTACAATGTTAGAAAATGTAGTCGAGGAAAATTTCAATCAAGAATCATTAATTTCTAGTAGAGTACCCAATGTAGAACCAATTGGAGAAAGACCAGATTCTGACCAAAACTAAAGTGAAAGATATGGTAATCTCACCTAAATGGGACATATAGAAATATTTTCTTTCAAATAGTTAAAATTAAGTTTCCATGGTTTCATGAGTACAAGGTGATTTTCATAGCTCTATGTTTTATCCAAAAAAACCTTATCATGATTATCCAAAAGATCAAAAGTTGCAATAAAAAAACCTTTGGCATAGGGATATATTTCCATAATGCCTTCTAATAGTGTTCTCTAGGAATTCAAAAGCCAGTAATGTAGAAAAAAGAGGGATGGCTAGAACCTATCAAAATGGTAGACTAGAACCCTCTCTGCAAACCAAACATTACCTTCCAACACCTCCTCCAAAGTAGTATTTTCAAAATTGAAAATTACCAAATTAATTGGTGAAACCCTTACATGATCCATCAAAGGTTCTATGAAAACCACATTTGATTGGATTTTTTGTCTTTT
>JARHVA010007087.1:590000-627500 GCA_037957365.1 Torreya grandis
TCATTTATAATCGATGCTTCATAATTTATAATCACTCTCTCATTGACCCTCACCATCCCTCATCATTCCTCATCGTCTCTAATCAGTCCTTCTTTGTCCCTCATCAATCCTCATCACCACTACTCACTCCCTCATCAACCCTCACCATCCCTCATCATCCATAATTACTCTCTCATCCTCCATAATCACTCCCTCATTAATCTTCATCATCCATCACCGTCACTAATGACTTTATCATCATCTCTACCCAATTCCTCCTCATCCTTAATCACTCCATCTAATATATTGATGGTGGGTACAATGTCTTAATTGCTTCTTCTTGATATGTTCTTGTTGCTAGGGCCTTTGGGTATTTATTAGTTAACAAAATTAAGCAACGTATTATTTAAGGTATCAATCTTCCTAATATAAAGACTTAGTGTTAGTAAGGGATTACAATTTCTATTTATCAAGTTTATATACGCGAGAATTATATTATAGTTTATATATGTGAGAATTATATGTAGAAAATAAAAAAAGAATCTTGAATAGTTTCCTATGATTAATTAGCAAGAGAAATGAAGAGATGAGAAATCAAAGATTCATGTTAAATGTATAAGCATCTAGCACTCGTAAGAAGATAAGTTAGTTATTTTTTTTAGTTATTTTGATGTATTGAATCTTGGGAATCAATGTCTCTTCAAAAATAATTATCCTTAGCATTAGAAATTTGTTAAAACTAATTGTATGAATAAGAATTATTTTGATTTCTATGTTATACATAGTTCTCTTTGAAATTATTCTTGTCTTAGCGAATTTTGAATTTTAATCACTACATTTAAGGTAGATAATTCAAATAAATAATAGTTAAAAGAACTTCAATTGGATACATCTAAATCTACTCTTCTTAATAATTCAACTAATCTATCCATTTATCATGACTAATTCCATTTAACATAGATAACCCTTTTCCTAATTAAAAATCTAATCCCCCTTCCTACTATATATTTATCACACCATATTAACCTTTCTACACTCCCACATTATATTAATCCATTATTTATGCCATTAATATTCCATTAACATATTAATCCTACTTCATTTAATATCATTTTGCCCACTTGCTGATTTTAAATTCAAAATATACTACATACCCCCTACCCTACCTATCCATAGCCTTTACTACAAACCTAGTTCTTTAAATCTATTTAAAACCCCTAACCTAATCCTTATTAATCTGTAATGAAGTTTTGAGTTTTCTAACTATAGAAACTTCCTCTAATCTCTAAACTCCTCTTAAACCTTTTAAATCTAGAGGATTCTTAAGAATTTTAAATTCCTTTTTATTCTATCCACCATTGCTATAAATAACCATTCAAGGCCTTTGGTTATACTAATTTGGAAATATACACAAGCTGACATAGCCTTCAGACTCTCTACCACATTGCATCCATAATCCTTGTTGTGCATCCAAAGCCATTAATCCCATTGCATCAATTTAAAGTCTTGAAGCCACCTTATCTTGCAATGCAATATAATATAATCAAATTGTCTTTGGAAAAGCATTTGATGATCTTCGAGGGAAGAATCAAGGAAGCAAGGTGATGGTAAGTGTATTTTGATTAAATTTAGTTTGCTTCCTCATTATCTCTCATTAATGTTTTTATAAATTTTCAGTTCATTTAGTTTATTTTGTGTGTTTAAATCTATTACTCAATTTTTTCAATCATAAATTGGCAACCATAGTGGGAGCCCTCCTTTTGACTAACCATTATGTGTGTGAGGTATACAAAATTCAGCTTATAAGATTAGTTAGGAAGAATTTGGGCTCAAAAATTTCAAAATTTTCACATTCTAGGAAAGTCATAATTCTTCTCCACAACTAGCAATTTTGCACCTGCAGTTTTGCATCTGATAGTTCTAGTTTTGAATTGGTCATGTACACTTAACTACTAATAGTTAGCCAACCTAGTAATTTATTAACTCTTTCAAAAATCGCTTATAAGTAGTCACAATTTTTACTTCCATCTATAATTTTGCTTTATTTAGTAGCTATTTTGAGTTAAGTTATATATTATACCTTAATTAGTTTTAATTAGCATTGAAATTTTTAGATTTTTTGGTTTCTGTTCCCCTTGATTAATCCTGTGGCCTTGTAAGAATAAAACAAAATTTTGCTACTTCCAAAACAACCAGATATTTTATTCTAAGAAAAATTGCTTATTATCATTTGTAGTATTGATTTGTATTGGCGATTTTGATTGTAATAGTTTTATTTTTGAATTGGATATAATCTCACTTATAAACATTGTAATTAGGTTTTTTGATAGCCTTATTACTCTTTGATTAACCTTGTCCTGGTTGCAGGAAAAGGAAAAATTTGTCTAGATAAGGTCATCACCTCCTAAATCAACCTTTTTGGCATCTTATTCAACATCACTTATATCAAGTAGTGATTTAGATTCTGAATCATGATTTTGAAAATAGTTAATTAATAATTTGTGTTTTCATTCTATACTTGTAAATAGTCTAGTTTTTTAATTTTTCTTGTAAATAGTCTAGTCTTTATTCACTATTATATTATAAGTAATTTTAATACTTTTAATACTTTTTTATATATTTTAATTTTTCTAAATGCAAAATTGCCTCTAGTAAATAGTTACTTCAATCAGAAGATGCAATTTTTAAACATTATTAGTGATCTTGACTTATAGTATTATGTTAATATCCTTATTTGATAGAATTTAATATAATCTTGTTTTAAAAGTTTTGACCTTTTGTCTTATCTATTTAGCATTCTGTTAGAAATTACTAATTCTGTTTGGGTAAAATTTATAATACCTCTTGTGGGTATCTATAATTCTATTTAATAATTATGATTTTGGATATGTCATAAGTGATTTTGAATAGTTAACCATGTGGTAACTATACATTAACCAGTTGTAAAATTGCATTTTCCCTGTCTGTGATTTTACCCTGTTATTTGTGTTTTACCTTTTTGTAAAATCATGTAAAATTGAATAGTCAACCATGTGGTAATTGATCATTAACCACTTGTAAAATTGCCTTTTGCCTATTTATGATTTTGCCCTATTAATTATGATTTTACCTCTCTGTAAGCAATTTTGAAATGCATAGTAACTGTGTATAATTGTGCATAAACAATTTTGAAGAATCAAAAGAAGATTGACTTATAAGTGTTTTTATCAAGATTACGAACAACTTTTGGTGTGGGAGAAATAAGTAGAAGCGCATAAATCAAATTTATTACTTGTTTACTTGTAGGGGTTGTGGTTGAAATTTAGGCTTTCGATATATTCTAAATCTCTTTGTTTGTTTGGTTTGTCTTGCAGAATAAATTAGCGGTTAAATAAAAAAATTGTGTGCGTATGTGTAATCAACAATCTTAAGTTTAATCAACACACTAACTTTAATTATAAATTTGTGTGCCTATGCGTAATCAACACTCTCAAATTCAATCAACAGTCTCAACTTTAATAATAGATCTTCCCCACATGGGTAATTTGCTGAAGTCAACTGAATCCATTGTTGTTCTTCTAAGTTAATGAGGTCGACTACATCCTATACGTAAGGACTGCAAGTTTCGAGACAAGATATCTATCTTTCAATCAAAAACACATCCAGTGCAAATTATATATGGTGTGGAAGTATATATCGCACTAAAAGTCTGCACTCCGAAGTTTAAAGTGTCAAACTATATTTAGGCACGAAGTCCATGTCGGATGAATAAATGAGAAAAGCATGTTGAACAATAAAATTCCAACTTTGAAGATAATCTCTGCGCTTGATTTAATGAAACAGATGTGAGGAAAATATACCCGAATTTGGCAGCACATTTTTCATAAAGTAAATTTCGAACTCTTCAAAATCCAAATATTCAAATCCAAATCCAACTTAGCAAGCGCCCCTCCGAGTCCCTCGCCCTCACCAGTCTTGAATGTCACCCATCTTAGACTTTAAAAAAATGTAATTTTAACGTATGATATAGAAGCATCTTATTTATATATGTATAGATTGATGAACATTTTAAATTAGAGTTATGAACCGATGTTATAACCAATTATAATTGTGTTTGATTTTGTAAATGATTGTAACCAGTTTAAAATGTCTAATAAGATTTGAACTTCAGTAGGGTTGATGTCTAGATTATTGGTAATATATTTAATATTATATTTTTTTAATTATGTTATTATTTGTCATTGGGCATAACTTACAATTGTATAGGGTAGACTTTAATGTTTGTGAGATGTTTATATTTAATACATGATTTAAATTTTGATGATTATTTGACCGTCACAAGGCAATTTTTCTTCTTATTTGGAGAAGGTAATTGTAAATTTCTAATATCCAATGAAAAAAATGTGAAAAAGTGATGGAATTGTCAATCAATATGGAACCCTTGAATGGACAAAACTATGCGATAGTTTCAAGATATGAATTTTGAGATTGATATAAATTGATATTTTTCTAATACATGTATTTAAGATAGACTTAACCTACAATGACATTCAGGGCCAGTGATGGACTATAATGTAAGTGAGATGTTAACAATCAACGATTGATCTTAAATTTAATTTCTAATTAACTATCATAATGCAGTTTCAACCTTAAATTTGACTATTAGATAGACATGTTTTCTTCTTACATAAAGAAGTTGATCTAAACATTGTAATCCAAGCAAACACTCTAGTTTTAGAAGCCCCTCACTATTCTAACAAAGAATATTAAAATAGGGACAATGATCTTCTTCAACCACTACAAGCTAATAACCCAAATTAACCTTCTAATATCTAGAATCTAATCCCATTTAGAAAATGGAGTCCTTATTCTTAAAAGTACCTTACGCTTATTCAATATGGATTCATGCAACATCCTTCGATCAATAGGGATAAGAGCATTCTCAGGGTTCTTCCATTGGCCAAGGATTGTAGATTCTTGACTTCCATTCTTAATATAATCTCCAAGTTTTCTCCCCCATACATGAGAGAATATTAATCTAGCCTCATCCAATTCCCTTACTTTACCTAGCAGTTTGTGTTCATTCCAGGAATCATCCTAGAAATCAGCCTTCCTAACGTTATTTATGACCAATGAGATATAATTGTCTATGAGAGGTCTACAATGAAGAAGGAAATTCCAAATGTGAGAACCAGAAGGCAAAGAAGCCATGGAGAGAATAACCAACATTTTCTCAAACCCTAAATTTTTGTGTTTCATGATTTTACTACACAATGCTAACGATTCAAAAAAAAACATTTCACATGAACTTAGTCCCCATAGTTGTTCATGGTAAACCTGAAGCAATTATGGTCTAACAACCTTCCAAGTGGCTTTGTAGAATTCATTAAGGAAACCATCCACTCTAGGAACTTTGTTTGCAGCATTTACAACTGCAAATAATTCATCAAGAGTGAGCAAAGTATTGCAAAGTTGTTGAGTGTAAGGGATGAGCTTGCAAGAAATAACATCCAAGCATTCTTGCAAAGATTTAACTTGCTCCACTATAACTTCTTAGGCCCGAAAGACCATTTTATAATGGTTCAAAAATGTTGAGGAAATATCAAGAAAATTAACAAGATAGTCATAAAAATCGGCTATTTTAATGGCTTTAATATGCCCTCTAAATTGCTTTGCTCATAAAGATATAGAAAAATATTCAAAAACATGATCACCCACTTAACCAATACAAACATGATTTTATCTAAGCAGCTTTGACTATATAACATTGCATAAATTTAAACTTTACTATTCAATTTATAACTAAAATTGAATAGGAATTTCTCAAGTTTTATAATAACCCTTCGAAATTATTTGGTCAAGATGTCATCGACATGCTTTTAAACCCTCACCACTTGCGTGCCTTACTAAAACATAATCGTACAAACATTAACTAAAATTAGATCCACACGGCAAATAGATAAACTTAAGAGATTGTGGTACCTATAATTTCTAATCCACAATGACAGTTATCATGTGAAAGGAATAAAACCACCCAAAAAGGTTAAGAGGGTTCTCAATACGAAAAATATGTAAAATGTGGAAAATGCGAGATGTTGGCTTACGTCCACGTCATTGTCATCCAAGTTAAATACAATACCAATTCCAATGGTCAACTACAAATGCGTAGTAGCCGCAAAACACTAAGTACAAATGGCATGTCATCGGCTTTATGACATCTTTTAAGTAGATAAATGCGCCTAAAATTGGTTTGATAGATGACGAAGAAAGGAACGTTCCTTTTAATCGGCCATGACACGTGGCGTCCTGTTGAATCTATGCCTGATCTCTGCGGATCTCTACGTTTCGACTGCGTATAATACGTCATTGGTTTGGCTGGTTTTGGGAAGCTGGAGAAGGTTGTTTTGCCGAAGGTTTTTGGAGGCTTGGGTCTATGCAATTTTGAATTGGCTAACCTCTGGTTGCATGCTAAATACTTTTGGAGATGGTGACAGGTGCTAGACAAAATCTGGGAATTTATATCCAGATAATAATTATATCAATTTAGAATTATATCCGGATAATAATTAAGTATATATAAAAATAATAAACATTCTTAATATTTTTGAGAAAGTAAGTACTGATCATATAAATAAATTATATATATATAAATTAATATTATTAATAGATATTTAATTATAGTGATTTAATATAAATAATAAATAATATTATATTAAATCCTTATAATTAATTTTATATATATATATATATATATATATATATATAATATAAATATATTATTAATATACATCAAGTTTATAAACATATAAAATATGTAAGTATTCAAAGAAAAGGCGATGTCATATAAAATATGTAAGTATTCAAAGATTTCAAAATGAGTTGGGCATAGAGTTAAGGTAAATGATAAGTTATTTTAGGTCATATTATACACCAAGAGGCTTATATTGTACACTAGATCTAAAATCAATGAAACTTTTGGATTCATATGATCAGTATGCACTGCAAAGGGTTTTGCAATGTGTAAGGTGGTAACACATTTGATTGACCACTTTCTATTGTCAGGGTTGGACAAGGATGTCATGAGATTATTTAATTGTGACATGACTTCAAATCATATGTATAATGTGAATCAATGATGCAATGTTGTTGATTCTAGGGAAAAATATTGAGTTCCCAAAGTCTATCATATAGCTTCTAGTAATCGATGATGCCAATATATTGATATCTAGATCAATTACATCAAGCTTAAGAACATATTAAAATGTCATACTTAGACCTATAGAAGAAATGGTAAGGCCATATAGAAGTTGAGAATAGTGAAAGATGTCAAGGTGAGATGGGTAATGATGGTGAGGGGCAACGACAAGGTATTTCTGATGATATCATACACCAAGGGGTCAATATCAAAATCCAAACCCAGATTCAATGCAAATTTTAGATTTACATGTCCATTGCCCATTCCAAAGGGATACATAGCTTATAAGGTGGTGACATGTTTGAATGGTCATTTTTTATTGTCAAAGATGGACAAACATGTCGCGAGATATAATTAGATTGTGATAGGGATCCACATCTTATGTGCAACTCAAACTAATGATGCAATGCCATTGATGTGGAGATAAGGCATTGATGTCTCATAGTCTATCTTGTGGTTTACATTTGTCCATGCTATAGATTGCATTTTATTTTGTGAAGAATAGGTGGACAACATTTATGGTTTCCATTTGAATAGAATGTTGTGTAGAGGCATCATACCACTTTGGTATTTACTCTGAGATCATCAAAAAATTATTTAGATACAATAAAAAACTTTACACAATCTCTATCTCTAAAGACACAGATGAGTATGTGGGAATTATTTTAGGGTTGTTATATGACCTTTTCCATCTAAAAAAAGGTATGTATGTATGTATACATATGATAATTATAATAATTATATTGTAATAATATTACATAATTAAGTAAATATATATAATATTAAAATGTTATAGTATAATATATTAATTTAAACATATATTATAATAATATAATATAGATTGTTTATATATTATTATATAGATTATGGATAATGTAAAATCTTAATTAAAACCCAATTACAATTGAATAACACCAAATTAAATGCCATTTTAAGATGCAGATGGTATTTTATCATATAAAGCAGTTGACATAGGGAAAAAAATGATAATTTAGGAGGTTAATGACATGGGCAGGCTAATTAGAGAAGGTTGGTAACATGTATGACACAAGTTTTTATTTTTGATGGCTTTAAAATGATGTCACATATAAACTATTTCCATGCTCAATGATAGAATATGATGCCATGTGCTATGGTATGTTCCCCCGTTTATCACTTCTAACTAATCTCTAATGTTTATGACTATTAAATTATGAGTGGGTTGTACATCAACCCAATGATCATTACTAAGAACCTACAAACTAGGCACTTCTTGTTCCTTTATATGAATGGAAATGAGTTATGCAGGGAGGAAACATTTTGTATCCCAAAGCGCTTGACCAATGTGGAGTGGTTGGGAAGGGCTAGACAATACAAAACATGCAAGTGGTGAAATATTTCAAGATGAGGTAGGTGGTGATAGTGAGGGGAAATTATAGGTCATTTCCTTTGATATCATAATGTAGACCCAAATTTAGGTTAGTTGTTTGATTTAAATGACTTGCACACATTGCAAAGGGGTATGTAACTTACAAGGTGGAAACATATTTGATTGGTCACTTTTAATTATTTAGGAAAGGGTATGTGCACAAAACTACGGGAAAATTATGTGGATATTTCAACTAACACATACACATTATGATAATAACATGTATGCATTATGGTTATAATGCATATGTATTATTTGAATTCATGCTCAGAACCACCAAACTTAAGAATGTGTGTCTGTAACTAGTAATGCATATGCTTTATTAGGAATACATACGTGTTATAATTATTTTTTACTCAAAAGTATGAGAACATGTACATGAAGGTAATATTTACCTAAAGTTAATATTTAGCATAAGTTTAAATTTAAATTATTACATTTATATTCCTTACACTTTAAATTTATTTTAGTAAGTGTAATAAATTGAAGTCACTCTACATTTGATAGAGTTGGTTTCATAGCTACATGACTTATGAAGTTGAAAATAGTTTTTCAAATCTAATCTGGTCAGCACTTAGGAATTTTTAGGGTCTCAATATCCATTCATCACCAATTAGTGAAAAAATAAAAGGAAATGTAATGAATTTATTAATCAATGTGATATGTGAAAAATATAAAATATTAAGATTGATATTACTCGACATATTTTAGATATATGTATTAAATATATTTATACTAGTTCTCATTCCATCATAATTTCATAAAAATAAATTACATTATAACATGTCTAATTCTAAAATTATATATTTCTATATTATAGATGAATAATTTTATTTCCTCTCTCAAAAATGATGCATGTAATCATTTTTTTTGAGATGTGTGTTTTTAAGTTTATGTCATAATTCAAAAAAGGACATACATTCCACCAAACATTTTTCAAGCTCCATATCTTATAATACAAGAATATTGATATTTAGTATATATATTTTTCCTGTAAATTGAAATATTTGTGTTTTTCTTATTCTTTAACATATCGATCAAGTGAAATTTGTTGTGACCTCAAGATAAGGTTAATATATTTATTAATTAATAATAATTAAATGATTTATTTATTCTTATAAAAAATGTACATATAAATTCATGTAATATTTATCATAGATTTAGAGATATGGTTATTTACATAGACATCCAAAAACTAGTACACAACGCAAATGAAGAACCCACACATCTCTATCTAAATCATGTGTCATTTTATTTTTTTCTTTGTAGAATTTAGCATATCATTTTTATATGTACTTATTCATATTAATTTTCCTTGTAATTTTCAATTTAAATCGGAGTTGTTTTAGGTGTTTTAGGAATGTTTTGATAGTGCTAACTATTGTATCCACCCTATTTTTGTATTATTTTGATATGTAGATATATAAAGACACATCAAAATGGATTATTATATATAAATTTAAAAATGATCTATCAATATTTATTAATTATAAATAATATTATTATACAATTTATATGTATTTATTAACTATTATAAATTAGAATTTATAAATAAATTCTTTTGGGTGTTTTTAGTTGTTTTCCCTTATATTCCTCCTCTTTTTCACTCTAGGCCATTGCAAAGATGTTCTCAAATTGGTTGTAAGTAATTTCATATAGAGAACATGTTACATGTACAAGTGAATGATTCTATTATTTTAATATTTTCTGTCACTGTTTCAATGGGATTTATGCATAATTTTGATCAAGACTTATTTCCCGTACCCTTTTTATTCATATTCAGAATACTCTGTAATTGCTTTTATATACTAAGGGTTTTGTTCAAATGGATTATGTGATATTCTTGTTAAAGTCAATATTTAATTATGTGGACTAGGATGCTTCTACTTGTCTTTGGGAAACAAATTGTTGATGAGGATGATTACTCATTCTCAAAGTGGGACCAAGAAATTTTTTTTCTAATCTCATTTAAGATATCAAACTTCAGTTGCATGTTTCAAAATTATCATAAATTTATAGATTAATTAAAAAATTAATTTTATATATATATATATATATATATATATATATATATATATATATATATATATCCAAATACAAAATTTATAAGGGTAACTTTTACCAAGTTTTAAAGAAAACAACATTACCAAGTTATATTTAAAATTTTCAGATTACTTCTAATATTAAATATTTAAAAGATAGTGAAAATGTTATTGCATTTGAAAATAATGAACTTCCTTCAAAATATATTATTAATAAACATTTATTGTTACACATTTAATTTATAATAATAATGAATCAAAATATTACTTATTAACAATGGTTCAAGTTTAAATATTATTATTAAAACCTTTATTTTATAATTAGGTATTGGAGGAAAATCCCTCCATTTCAGATATGATGATTAATAATTTTTATAATTATAAAATAAAATGTTGCAATTAATAAGTGATGATTTAAATTATAATTATTTAGTATAGATTCGTTTAGTTCATGTCATGGGAGGTATTCTATCCAATCAACATTGAAATTTAATGTTCATACATGAGGGAATTGATTACACGTCTTATAAATGATCTATTATTTAGATTTGGAAAATTGATTAAACATTAGAATATTATTTTCCATATATTGAATAAATTTCAATAAAATATATTGGCACCTTAACAACTTATTAGAATGGGCCATGCAATACCATTTAAATTTTTTGAACATAGTAATTCCAAAGATGATAGTGAATTCAAATAATTTTTACACTAAAAAAAACCACTCATAACTAGGAGAATAGTGAGAAACATGACCAGAAACCCATATTTGTAAATTACACAATGTGTATTCAAATATCAGACCTCTCACTACAAGAATCTGCCTTCCACAAAGATTATATTTATTCCATATTTATTTGGAATAAACCAAAGAATTTCAACTAAACTCTTTGTGAATAGAGGAAACATTTACTATCATTCTCCCATTGTGTTCATATTTTTGATAAATTATTGTTGTTTCCAAACTACCAATTATGTAACTTATAGTGAAGTTGTGTCATTGCCCCAATGGTTTCACAACCTTGACCTTGAAATACCAATCATTGAACATCCATCAAAGTGGTTGCACAACTGCAACATACATATAATGTTTATTCCATTATTTATGAAAAACTATTGTAATTAAAGAACTTAAATTTAATGACTTTGTCATGATGAAAGATAACTAAGTTATCCCCTTATTGACTTTATGATTTAAAATTATTTGAAATGCTGATTTAACACAAATTATCTTACAATAATTTTTTCAAATTCTGAATTACATAAATTAAGAATAGTATAAATATATCACAAACATAAGTAATATATCAAAATCTAAATTTGGATTTTATGGAAGTTTTATATACTTCCTTATTAATTTCTTCAACCATTAATTATCATCTTGTATATCAATAAAATCATAATTTAAATTTAATAAATTAAAAAACATAAATCTACCTTAATATATTTAGGTTATCAATGAATGAGACACTTTCATACCTAATTCTATGTTTCAACCTCATCTCTTGTTCTATTTACCTATTGAATGATTTTGCTCTTTTATTATAACTAATCATGTATTTGTTATAACCTTTTTTTTTAAAAAGTAGCTTTCAAATTTAATATTTACCATTTAACTTTTATAGTTACTTTTTGATTTGTTTTTTCCACTTGATTTTTCATTATCGTTATTCATCGGAATTTATTATTTCTTGATTTTGTTTTTTGCTTCTCGAATAATTTTAATTTTTATTCCATGTGTTTTATGTTTCTACTTATGTTAACCATTAGTGGCATTGTCTTGCCACATTATTGGAGTCTCTTTATTTTCACAAGATATATCATCTAAAAAATAATAATTTTCTTATTTATATTTCTGTACTCAATATCATGGATTTATTTAGGTATGAGTTTATAATTATCTTTGAAATTGATAAATATTATATTTTACTAATTTAATATTGTATTATGTTGTGTTTATGATGTAAATGATATTTAATAATAAGTATATTGATTATATTTTTTCAATTGGATCATAATTATATACGAATTATTATGTTGATGGGTATTTTACAATAATATTAGTTTGTAGAGTGTTATCTGAATTGTTCACTTTTATATTTGTTTTTATAACTAACTATGATTTGATCATCATAAATGAATTTAATTTTAATTTTTACATCCATTTAATTATTATTTAGAATATTCTTCCTCTACTTAAAAAAGTTAATAGAAAAATTATAATAAATTGGTCATATGGTAAATGTTTAAAGTCTATTTATTTTTCCTTAAAAATAATTTTTTGAGCATAAAAATTGAAGTAATTAAATGGATTCCATTTGTTACCAATCACTAGAAAAGTAGAGTAGAATATAATGAATTCATTAATCAGTATGGTATGTGAAAAAACAAAAATAAAACTTTAATATTAATATCTTTTGACATATTTTAAATAAATATATGTAAAATATTTGTACTAATATATAATATATCATAATTATATATGAATAAATTATTTTATAATATAAATAATTCCAAAATGATATATTTATATATTATACACTAATAATTTTATGTCTTCTTATAATCTTGTTTTGAGATATTTGTTTTTAGGCTTATCTCACATTTTATAAGAGAACATATATTCAACAAAACGTTTTTCAAGCTCTAAATCTTATAACTCAAAATTATTAATATTTGATATATATTTTATTCTTCTAAATGAAAAATGTTATATTTTGCTTATTCCTTAATATATCTATCAAGTGAAGTTTGTTGTAACCTCAAGATACAGTTAGTATATTTATTAACCTTACTCTTATAATAGTTGTTATATGATTTCTTTAACCTTACTTTTCAATTAGTAAAAAATGTACATATAAATGCATGTAGTGTTTAGCATAGATTAAGAAATATGAATGCTTACTTGGGCATCCAACTATCTTCATTAAAAACTTGTACGCAACATAAGTTCAGAACCCACACATCTCTATCGAAACCATATGTATCATTTTAGTTTTTTCCTCTGTATAATTCAGCATATCATTTTTATACGTACTTATTCACATTAAATGTCCTTGGAGTTGTTGTAGGTACTAATGCTAAATATTGTAGCCACCTTATTTTGGTATTACTTTGATATGTATACGTGTATGCCTGTAAAGACACGTCAAAATGAATTATTATATAGAAACCTGAAAATGATCCTTAAAGATTTATTATTCATAAATTTTTTTATTATACTATTCAGATGTATTTATTGGTTATTATAAACTAAAATTAATGGACTTCGTCTTTTGAGTGTTTCTACCGCTTTCCCCTTCTGTTCCTCCTCTATTTTCTCTCCGGGCCATTGCAAAGATATTATCAAATTGGTTGTAAGTAATCCCGTAGAGAAAACATGTTACATGTTCATACTTTCTGTTCCTCCTCTTTGTTCAAACGGATTGTGTGATATTCTTGTTCCAGTCAAGATCTAATTATGTCGACCAGGCTTCCTCTTTTACAGTCTTTGGGAAATAAATGGCCGATGAGGATGAGAGGGACATATTGCACGCTCTCTGACTGGACGAAATTGATTCCCAAGTAATTAATGCCATGCTACATATGAAGGTTTTTAACTGTCGTGTGAAGTTAAATATAAGTGTATTGATTATTCGACATATGAAATGTGGTCTGGTAGCCTCCAGGAATAAAATAAAAGCGTATGGATTTGGAGATCATAGGGGTTTCACAGCAGCTAGCCGGAGGACATCACGTTTTTGGACGCCTATGATTCGCAATGCGTGAAAATAGCAAAACTTAGTTCGCGGAAAAATGACGATGTAATAGGACGGTGATGATTCACAACGCCGTGAGGATAATAGTCATGGGTTGACTCCATGTTAGGTGTTTCATGGTGTCACTTTCACTCTTCCTTGGCATCAAAATTCAACGGAATATTTATTTCACAAGAGGGGGATAATCTTGTGGTCTTTGCTTTTAAGGCTTAGAATTTGACTGCGTAGAATGAATTTATGTTTTAATATCTAAAATAGATATTATAATTGTTTTGGAAGAATGTTATATATATTTAAAAGCGACTCTTCTTTTTTAATCTGAACTTTTGTTTGCATCTCTATTATGTTTTACATATTCTTTTCTTTTTCCTTTTCTTTTTCTTTCTTTCTTTTTTTTTTTTTGGGTTTCATGAAATTTTATTAGTGTTTCATGTTTATGTTTTGCTATTTTTAAAATAACAGAAAATCTTTAATATTTTGTATAGATATTTCTTGATTTAATTTAGATGTTTCTTAATGAATGATGAATTATTATGAGATCAATTACATCATGTAAAGAAGAGCTAAAGAAAATAGTGTGACAGTTTCTTGTATGATTACTCTATTTTAATGTAAGAACAATAAAAAAATCCCTTGTAATTTTATTGAAGATTTCAAACTTTAATTGCATGTTTCAAAAATGTCTTAAATTTATAAATTAATTATAAATTATAATATTTAAATATTTTTTCTAATTAATTACCAAATACAAATTTTATAAAGATATCGTTTACAAAATATTAAAAGAAACAACATTACCAAGTTATATTTCAAAATTTCACATTACTAATTAAATTTTCAAAAGACAGTAAAAATATTATTTTATATAACAATAATAATATGTCTTCAAAATATATTATTAAAAAACATTTACCATTACACATTAAATCTATAATAATCATGAATCAAAAGATTAATTATTGATATTGGTTCAAATTTAAATATTATTATTGAAATCTTTATTTTATAATTAAATATTGAAATAAAATCCCTTCCCAATTTAAATATGATATTTATGAAACAAAAGATGTTACAGTGATTATATATTACTTAGACAAAAACATGTAATTATAAATTGTCAATTAATACCTGATGATTTGAGTTATAATTGTTTACTATTGATTTGTCAGGTCCATGTCATGGGAGGTATCTTATGCAATCAAGATCGACATTTAAAATACACATATGAACAAATTAGTTGTACTTTTCTTATAAATGATTAGTCATTTAGATTTCGAAAGATGATTGAACATTGGGATATTATTTTTCATACATTGAATAAGATTTAATAAAATATACTGCACCTCAACAACTTATTATAATCGACCAGAAAGTATCGTTTAATATTTTAAACAACTTATTATAATCGACCAAAAAAGTATCGTTTAATATTTTAAAACATAGTAATGCCAAGCAGATGGTGAAGATAATGAATTACACATTGATATAATAGACGATTTTTTCCCGAGAGCGAAGTATTGCACCAATAGGACTTGAATAATATAAAGATGATATGATCTTGCTTAATATTGAAGATCTTACTATAACCTCATAATATTATGGAATAATTTTTTTTTAACATCATCACCCATTGATTTAAAAACTATTGATGTTTTAAGGGCGAAAGGCATAATTTATTTTACTATCATTAATTGTTGATTAAAAAATTATTGATTTGTTAAGGGTGAAGAGCATGTGATACATTGTTGTTGTTTACAAATATGAATATAAAATTACATCGTTTTTTTCAAACTATTTTAAAAAATTGGATTTGGATTTAAGTGTGTAGAAGAAATGGTATATATTAATCAAGGTTTATGGAAAATTGAAAAAGATAATATAGAATGTATTTTTTTTAATATATATATAAATACAAATAAATGAAATATATATAATAATGATAATTGAAATTTTTTAAAATAAAATGTTATTAATGGTATAATACTTTTTTAAGATAATGTATATTTGTAACTATGCAATTATGAAAATTCATTGAAGAGTCACCAAATATTTTTTATAATTAATTTAAAAATAAAAATTAAAAATTAAAAATATTTATTATTTTTAATTAATAATTATATTCAGTTATTTAATTCATATCTCATGTAAGCAAAAAATAAAGGAATTGAAAGTTATATATTCTAAATTAATTAATCATATAACATTATATGAGATAACATTCTTTGATACCATTTTCAATGATGAAAATATAATATAGTATTTTGTAAAATGATGTAAGCATAGATATAATTATGAAAATAGATTTATTTTTGTATTAAGTGATCATATTTACATTTATGAAATATAACCTTCACATAGTGATGAAAATGTTACCTTAAATAGTTATGTCAAATTCCTGCTACACCTTCTTTGAATGATTGATCAACCTTATTGAATTAACATAAAATCAATATTAATATTGGCACTAGTAGAAAACATAATAGTTTGAATTTGGGAACCTCCTTGATGCAATAAGTGACAATAGAATCACATTGATAAATACTATTCCCAACATCTTATTGATAACATCGTTATAAGGAAACCTATTTAAACATAATGCACTCAAACTAGACACCAAAATATATTTTTTATGAGTTTATAAGTCAAAAATACAAAAGATAATACTTGTGTCAAACAAATGTGACATTTTTTTTACTATAAGCATGAAAATGAAAACATTATAAATTTATAATATTACAATGAAATTGAAAAATTATATTACTACTCTCCTTTATATTATAGCCACATACATAGTCCCACAACTGAGGCTACTCTCGCAAGACTCATCATTGTAACTCATTTGAAGTTATTATTTATGTTCTCAAACTACTATAATGCCTTTTAACATGAAAAACACTAATTAAATAAAACCACATCATTTTAGGTGATTTCTCTACTTTTTTGCAGTTATCATAGATGAAACCATCACTTAATTTAGAGTGAAAATTTGAAATCAGTTATGATTTTTAAACCGTTACAATATTTTCATAATCTTTGATTAATGTAAACCACATATTTATAAAATTAATCTTGTAGTAAGTATCAATTTACACATGATTTATGGAAAAATATCATTAATCAATCAAACTTATGCTTCTCTAATCCTAATCTTTCTAGATTTTATTATTCTTCAAAGTAAACTAAAATGAATCTTTCATGATAAAAAACATGCTATATTACTTAATACGCACCTTTTTTATTAATATTATAAACCACATCATATCCAGATGTTTTTATAATCAACACCTTGAATGAATGAAAACATCCATTAACATAAAATGAGCTCTTCGAATAGTTTGTTTTACTTTCCAATGTCAAACTCATTAACCTGAGTTTATTCTTCCAAAATCCATCATTCTAATTGACAAAATACTCTATATAATTTTAATCACTAATTTTATTCACAATTTTAAATTCAATAATGCCCTATTTCTCCATCTTGTCTTGGTTAAGAAATAATTTTTTAAAATAAAAAATTAAATAAATTTAACCAACATCTTATATAGTTGATTTTACATTATGAAAATAAAAAAATAATCTATGTTTAATATAATAATATATAAATCCAATTTCCAAAATCTATCTCATATTCATATTCATATATATAACTCCCTTAAAAAAAAAAAAAAAATCAATCATAACTTCATTTAAATGAATGTCTATGTGTGTGTGTGTGTGTGTGTGTGTGTGTGTAACTCCCTTATAAAGAAAATATTTCAAATATCACTTCACTTGAATGAATGTATATGTATATATGTGTGTGCATGTGTGTGTGTGGGGTTGGGAAGATATTGTTAATGTATAGTGAAAGATAAAAGGTTTCAATTGATGCATACAACAAGGTCAAGTAGAGTGATATTTGAGAATATATAATTTTAAACATCACTCTACTTCACCTTATTGTATGCACCATTTGAAACCTTTTATCTTTCACTATACATTAACAATATCTTCCCAACCTAATAATAGATTAGTTTCTACTTTTGATTAACATGTTTCTTGTATTTCATGGTGTATTGTTCCAACTTCTCGCATTTCTATGCACTTATTATACATAATCATGCATTTCAATAGTCTTTTCCCTTGAATCACAATTTTTTTTAAAACCCAAATAAACTATTTGGATATAAGCATACGTTATTTAAAATGGATTACTTGTTTTATTTTAATTTACTAAATTTTCATACATAAATTAATCTTGTGTAAATATCAAATCCCACTATTAATACTTATCTCCCATTAAACATTTCAATAAATTACCAATACTTAAATATTTAATATTTTTGTTTTGGGATAGTACGTGAACTTAAAATCAACTTAACACTTAAATTATTCCATAATGTTTACCTAAAAAATATCATAAAACTTAGTTTCTATATCTAACTCTCTAATCTTGAGCAACCCATTTTATTTCACTTCTTCTATAAATTTCTTTTTATTATATTTATTTCAAAAATATTCTTACATGCAATAAAATTTTCCATTCTAAAATATCTATCAAAAATAAATTGATGTTATAATCTTTACAATTTTATTTCCCTAATAACCTGAGCACGAATTTAAATATTGTACCATCCCACTATATTTAGGATATTAGAGATGGCTTATAAAAACCTAAATTTTAACATTTACCCTTAGAATATTGGAAAAAGCTACAAATTTATAAAAACATCTTCATATATACACTCATACATGGCCAATATAATATCTCAGTCAATTGTGCCAATATTTTATCGAAGCCAAAATGACCAATTAATATTATACTATGTTTTCTTCGTTTATTAAGTTATCCCTCATTGATCTTCAAGTTATGCACAATTATTGTCTTATAAGAAATTATTTGTCCCGGAAAAATAATCACCACCGTGAATTTATATCCATGTCGGTTGGGTTATATTATACTACACATGCATCCCCAAAATATAAATCATCTATTTTTAGATAAACCCAAATGTCTATATTTTGGTCTCATAAAAAATATATACCCTCTGTTGAATACATTTATTGTTTTATTTAATATCCTAGTTTTATATTTAAAATATGATTTAATTTAAATTAATCCAGCCATATTCGTATTGCATTGCTTTAACTTACTTTGGCTGTTTTTAAACTACAAATCTTTATTAGCTGTGTGAAAAAACAACTCATTCAAATCAAAGTAATTTTTTTCATGTAATTAACCTTGTAATTGGATATACTGTTGAATTGTTTAGATTATTTTGTATAAATTCTATGGTTTGAGTTCCATTAATCTTTTGGATAACAACAACTTGAAACCATGCTCAATCGATACCTAATGTGGCAGTTGGCCATAAGAACTTGAACGACCCTATAACTGGTCATGTTGATACAGATTTGTTGATGTTATAGATTGGGAAAAATATCAATGCATATGATTATTATTTTAATTTTAAGTGTGTAGTGGACCCTACATGCACCGTTGTTTGCACCCTGATAACAAGAGATGTCAGATTGGTTTTTTAAGGTTGTTTCAGATATTCCTCTATGATTGAATCCATAGAGATAAAATCATTTAAAGAATTGCTAATTGCTTGGAAGTAGTCTTCTACTCAAAATTATAGAGGTAAATAAGTAAGCGTTACATAAATCTTTCGGACTTTAAATGTCTCCCTGAGTGGGTCAAAAGCTGGAATCCAAGGCTTAGACAACAGAATGTTCTGATCCCACGTATCCAAACAAATAACATTTTTATGCTCTAGTAGATCAAAAGAAACTATAAAAATCCCCTTACCATAGCGGAAGATTCGAAGGTTAGCTTTCATGAGGGGATTCCATTTCGCTGTGATCCAACCATGCAGATCAGGATTGATATATATTTATACATATATATATATACAGTTTCCAATAAGTTTAGAATATAATATCTTGAACGATTTCCTATTTAACAAAAATGAGATATATATATGAATCATCATTGTTACGAATAATTTTATTAACGGATATTTTGCATAGTTTCAAATAAGTTTAATATGTAATACAAATTATTAATAAAATAAATATTTAATTAATAAGAGTTTGTATATATAAAATAAAAACTCTTATTAATTAAATATTTATTTTATTGATAATTTGTATTACATATTAAACTTATTTGAAATTATGCAAAATATCAGTCAGTAAAATTGTTGGTAACAATGATTGATATATATATATATATATATATATATATATATATATATATATATATATATATATCATTTTTGTTAAATAAGAAATCATTTAAGATATTATATTTTAAACTTCTTGGAAACAATTGTGTGTGTGTGTGAGAGAGAGAGAGTGAGTGAGTGAGAGAGAGAGAGAGATACAAATTATCAATAAAATAAATATTTAATTAATAAGAGTATATATATAAAAAATAAAAACTCTTATTAATTAAATATTTATTTTATTGATAATTTGTATTACATATTAAAATTATTTGAAATTATGCAAAATATCAGTTAGTAAAATTGTTGGTAATAATGATTTATATATATATATATATATATCTCATTTTTGTTAAATAGGAAATCGTTTAAGATATTATATTCTAAACTTGTTGGAAACAATATATATATATATATATATATATATATATATATATATATATATATATATATATATATAAAATTGGAAAGAATTAAAAAAATATATATATTATAAATAAATTATTCATAATAATGAAAAACATTACATACTCTAATTTTTGAAAATAATGATAGTGAAAAATTGAATATTATAATCTAAAATATTATATATTAAAATTATTGGTAATAATGAAATTAAATGCTTATATAACTAGATTTTTTAATTTCAATATTCAATATATTTGAATCCACTTATTTAGCATCGAATATTGAAAAAATATAAATTGGAATCAAACATACCTTATGTTGGATTTCAATTATTTAATATTTAATTTTATAAAAATATAATTTTTAATCTAATAATATAAAAAATGGATTCCAATATTAATACATAGAAAAAAAACTGAGAAATGCTTTAACATGAAATATGTTCAATTTTGATGAAATGATGGATGGCTAATTCGATGATAGCATATTTTTCATTCTCATCCATCTAAGATTCAAATAATCAAATGTCCGTATCTATGGTTTGTGTGTAGATTATATTTAATCAACAAGTCGCATCGATCGCAAGATGGCCATGTTTTTATTATCGATGCCATTGAGTACACTACCAAGTAGGTATAAGTGATGCACCTTAATAATTTTAATGGTCACTATATATGAATTAATCCTTAACCAAATCATATTTTAATTTTTAATTCCACATACCCTCATATTTGACAATGGTGGGAATTTTAAACATTTAAAATATCATGAATTTTCTACTCCTTATCATCATCATTTTTATGATCAAATTGAAGCAACAAAAAAAATTCTTTAACAAGATCTTATAAAATACTATCATGTATTCCCACACAAACTAAATTCTCAACCTCTATCCTTCACTTTGAACTTATTGCACTTATATTCACACCATCACTAAGGTAACCCCATTTTCTATAATCTGGATCCCTAAAGATTTATTTACAATGTAAGTGGAGTTATTTTCATTACATATTTATATTCAAGGAATTAACTTTGATGAAGAGATCCATTAAACCCATCATCATGCTTTATATTTCCTTGATTAGATATGCATGATTGCTCTCTAGAAGAACTGAAAAATATAAAATTCCCATCGTTAAGCAACACAATTTAAGTAAGTCAAAGATGTAGTTATATGAGTATATAAGCTTCTTAATTTATTTAGCACTTATGTGTATGTTCTCTTGTATTAATCATATTACACAATAAGTATTTGTGTATAAAATCCATATGATTTTTTAAAATATAAAAATCTAAAAATTTAAAAGTAAAGATATTAAAGGAAAAAAAAGGTATTTTTAATAGGCAAGATATATTTTAAAATTTAAACCACGAAAGAATATGTGATCATATCATTAACACACCTTTATTTTAATTGAATCTCAAACTCTATATTTGGTATCATGATAAAACTAAAGTCTATTAAAATGTAGTAGACCAAAACATTAGAATAAGAAACTTTATATCTATATTATTAATGCCACCTTATTTTTGATGCAAATACATAATCTTCACATCGAGTAATGGCTCTATTGGGATTTTAAGGAATAGAGAAAACCTTGATGAAAATCAAGATAATTTTAATTTTAGTTTTAGTTTTCATCATCATTTATACCTAACTAATTAGTTAGAAGATCATTTTTTTGGGTCAAATTCTCTACAATCATTAATGTTCAAATCTTAATCTTTCCAAACTTTTTTAAAGTGTCTAATTTTTTTAATGAATGTATTTTTATTTTGGTCGCACCCTTTTTTCCATCCATTAATTATTTATCTTAAAAACAAAAACTTTCTTACAAATCTCTCATATCGTTTGTGTTTATTATATGTTAGCATTATGATAAGTGTCAATATTCATAAATTCCCTTTTAAAATTGTCAAGTTTGATTACAATTTATATCTTTAAATTAAATTTGTCAAATGTTCATTTTGTCATTGCATTATTTTTCTATGATTTCCCATAATTAATTAAGTGACCTTGACATTTTTCTATCCATCATTATGGGTCATTTAAACCTAATTCATCCTTAATTTTATAACTATCTATTATGGTTTCCATCTCTATACATTACCTTTATTTGTTACCATCATTTCTTCTTAAATCATCCAAACCTAATTTATCTCTCCCTTATATTTTATTAGGTCTTCATGACCTAATTTATCCTTTCCCTTCTGATTTTCATATTTATTTGCTTTTTCATCATCTTTCTCTAAGAGTTTTGAATACTTACATTTTTCAACTACCTTATATATGCCCACATTCATTTATATTTATATCTTTGTACCGTTAGGGTTTCAAAATTTAATTTTTGTGGTTACGAAAATAAATATTAAGGTATTCGGATGTAACTTGATTAGATATAATTTAAGTTGAAGTATATAGGTGTTACTTTCAATTTTATTTTTTCTATTTATCAACATTTATTTATAAATTTAGATTTAATTTATATAATTTTTAAAGATATTATTTCACAATATATAATTATTATATTAATGAGATTTGGGTAGGTCATAAGTATACATCTATACTTTTTAGTTATGATATTTTCTTTTGTAAGACATTATCACATTTTTTTTAAAAAAATGTAAATACTATAGATTAAATTAAGATTTATTTTAGGTTAATCATATATAATTTATAATATATTATTATATAATCATTTATTATACATATTTACATTCAAAATCTTTCTATGTGACCATTCTAGGTTCATCTAATGCTCTTTCCTATATTTTCAGCTACTTATTTTGAATTTCATGATTTTTACCTATTAACTCACATAATGTCAAGTTAGTTATGTTTAGCCCTTATATTTCATATTATATCAACTATGCCAGATGTAGTCCTTTAATTTCTTGCTATCCGTTTTGAGCTATTTTGACCCCACTTGATATAGTTTGGTTCCCTTCTCTAGTAACTCAATATGCCCGATGTAGTACTATTTCTGTTTCTGATTTTTATATGATATTGATCCAAATTGAGTCCATAAACATATATATGGCTCACAAATCTCATTTTTTATAAGAAACACACACTATTCTTATATGCTTTCACATGAGAACCTATCTTTAGTATAACAAGAGAGATTAGAGTATTAAACATTATAATTGTGGAGTTAAATGTTTTATCAAGATATTTTGAATTTTTGATAATGAAATTCAACAAGAGAGATACACCCAGTATTTTGAGTCCCTATCTAAGTCTACTTAATTGTTCATCATTATATTTTTATTTTTCACTTAAATTATCTCTCATAAATTGCCACTTGAGCTAAAACAAATATTAATGTACAAAAACATAAACCAAAATAAGTATCTCTATTTATAAACTCTTTATTTTATAAATTTTATGTGCATAGACTAGATTATTATGTTTTTGTTTTCTGAATCATGCTTAACTTAGATTATATTATCCTTGCATGCCACTATATCCCTAGTTAGATACCTCTTTGTTATAACCTCTACTCTAGATACAACCCCTAGTCTAAATACCTCTTTGTCATGCTAGGTGTTTATTTATCTTTGGATTACCTCTTTTACATCTTGGATCTAGGTTGTCTTAGTTCATCATCTTTTTGCATAGGATCCTTAAGTATATCCTTGATCTCATTTTTAAAAATAGAACTTGTTTATAACCTCTAATCCACTTTGTGATGTGGTTGATTTTATGTATGTTGGGTTTAATTTGGTATTTTTGTTCTAATATTATAATATAATTATATTGTTGGTTGTATTTATCATATATATAAAAAAACATTATAAATTCATGAAAATATACTTATGATTAGTTTTTATTTTTTCTTTTTCTATGTCTAAAAATTTGGGGTCTTGTATTTGTTTATTTGATTCCAAACCTCCTACCAACTCTTTGAACCTCAAAAGTTCCCTTACATCTATCTTTTTTGACCTATATAATAGCGTTGATATAGAGTTACATATTTCCTCTTTGTAAGGCTTTACCTAATATTTATTTTTCTACTTACGATTGCCATATGGTCCTCCTCTATGGTATTTTGGGTATGTTGAATATGAATTTACTTGCTTAGATTATTGTTTATCACCTTGTATCCCATCAATTTATGTTTGGGGTATTGTTATATCCAAATTTCTTTGCATATTTTTAATAAAATAATGACAAATTTATTGTATTTTTCTTCTCTTTTTTATATGTTATTTTTTTTTTAAAAATAATTTATTTTTCATCATTTCTTTAGTCTTAAATAACATACATAAGATAGCGAATCACATAACGATTTTATGGATCATTAATAAATTAACTAGATTATATATACACACGTGATTCGGTGAAATTAAATGAAACATTGATACTTGAATGGGATTAGATATGAACATATGATTCGGTAGTGATGTACTTGTAATTTGACTTACTATACTATGTAATCAATAATTTGGCTATGGGCGGGTATATTATTATTAAATAATTGACTTATTTTGATTATTAGATATCTATTCAAAGTGGTAGATGTGTTACGCCCATTTATTGTAGGTTAGTTATTTATCTATATAACATGGTCTTTACACGTGAGGGACAATGAATGTGTCGTGGTAAATTGAAATATAGATATTGTGTATTGGATTCCTTCCAGGGAGAATTGTACAATGGTACGTACCTCAATGGCTTGTGGCTTAAATTTGCATGTTTTTTACGGTTGGTAGGCAAGTATAACTCTTAACAGGTCATATTACGTGGTACAACTGCAGTTTTTTTTAACAAAATTTTCACAAAATAAGTCATTTGGATTTACTAACCAGAACTATACGACTAAAATCTACACGGAAGTATTAACTTGAATGTACACGTTCCTTTTTGTTTCGCCCCTTTGAAATTTGAAGCCCTACTCATGCTCCGTCATTGAATTTAGGTGAGGATGGGAAGAGGTAGGAACGTTTGTTTATGACTTTTGAATATTTATTTTCAATGATCTTATTCATCTGTATACAAATATATATATTTATGTTTGATAATGAATAGAACTGCATCCAAAATACATTTCAAACTCTTGTTTGGAATGGTATACACGTGCTATATATTATTAAATTTATACTGTCGGTTATGAGGTTTTACATAAATTATATGCAATTTTTTTGAATGATAAATTTTAAATCAAAATCCTTCAAATTTCTTTATAGATATAATCCAAAGCCTTATATACCAGTTCACAGACCCTCAAAACATAAAATTACTTGTCTACACTGCTTTTCTTAAGATACTCGGCCGTTTGATATTTTCATAACCATGTCACGTCAACTGTGTGTACTGACAACAATGCACCGACACCTGCGAACGACTGCAGACCTACACGATGCGTACACGCGTTTGACTTAATGTATGAACATGGAGTAGTGCTTAATGGCTTTAAAAGGGCGATTCTGGTCGATGAAATTCAGTATAGTTTGGAAGAGCGAAGCCCCGAAGATAAAGTTTCGGTTTGGTGAGGTAGTGTTCGAGTTTGAGATGAGAATGATGATAAATATATGTGAAGCGAATTGCATCAGTGTAGGTATGAATAATAGTAACAGGAAAACCGGTATTTCTTTTGAGAGGGCAACATCCAAAGCATATGGTGAAGAATCGCCTGCCTTTGCTGCTTGGGAGGACTATCGAAGCAATCCATACGATGCTCTGCACAATCCTTCTGGGGTTATCCAGATGGCCCTTGCTGAGAATAGGGTAATGGAAACAAGCCCAAATCATTCTGTTTATCTTTTGGATTTAACAAAAAGTTTTCCTACTATTTTTGTTTGATATACGCTGCAGATTGACTTTTAGTTTTGGCTTCCCTGTTATAGTTTTTATCGCCTAAATGCATGCAGATTATTCCCTGCTTCAGCTTAAAGAATAATTTGGATAGAGATTGTTGTTTATGCGGTTTTGGCTCTCGTTGATGATAAAGATTTGAGGTTTCTTAATGTTTAGAAAATCCTAAAAATAGAAATCTAATTGAGCTTAACTTGCAATAGTTGTGCTTTACAATGGTGAATTAACATCAATGTTTACGGGTAATTCTTCAATATTGCATTACAGCTATCATTTGATGTGTTTGAAGGGTGGTTGGTAAAGCACCCAGAAGCATCAATCATTTGCAAACAGGAGTTATTCAAAGACACAGCACTTTATCAGGATTGCAATGGATTGGCAGCTTTCAAAAAGATAACAGAATAAGATCTTATATATAAGATTGTTGGATCGTTTGCATATAATATTTTAATGCATTAGTTTATAGCCATAATATTTTGGCAACTGTCCGTAAATTCAGGAGGTTCGAAAGAAATTTATTTCATTGCAATTTTTCTTGACAGTTTTGAGTATTGCAATTGCAGGGTATGGCAAATTTCATGGGGAAATTGAGAGGAAACCAAGTGCAATTTAATCCCGAGAGAATAGCAAATACTGCTGGAGCAACTGCAGCCACCGATGTGTTAATGTTCTCCCTTGCTGATCCCGGAGATGTCTTCTTAGTACCATCTACATATTACCTGGGGTAAGTTAGCTTTCATTGATATGGCGAATGACCTTTAAATTCATGAAAGAAATGTGTTTCAACCTTAAATGTTATTTTCACTCAAGCGGATTTGGTTGGGCCTATAGATTCCCGAGAGAATAGTAAATACTGCTGGAGCAACTGCAGCCAGCGATGTGTTAATGTTCTGCCTTGCTGATCCTGGAGATGTCTTCTTAGTACCATCTACATATTACCTGGGGTTAGTTAGCTTTCATTGATATGGTGAATGACCTTTAATTCATGAAAGAAATGTGTTTCAACCTTAAATGTTATTTTCACTCAAGCGGATTTGGTTATGTCTATTTAATCTATAGGCTGGATTCTAGTTTTGTAATCTTGATGTATGTTTTGTTAAATTTTTTTTGCTAACTACTGTTTACACTGTCGGTTTGACAGAGATCTGAGGTGGCGCACAGGCGTAGAGATTGAATCAATCCATTGTAACAGGTCAAAGAATTTTCAAAACACAAAAATCTCCAGTGAAATCGGCAAACAAAAGCCCACAAACTAAAAAAGAAGGTGAAAGGAATTCTCATAACAAATCCAAGCAACCCACTAGGGACAATTTCATGTGCCAAAACGTTGAAAATGCTTGTAGATATTGAACATTCAAACAAAATACATCTTCTATGCGATGATATTTATTCAGGCTGTGTCTTCTCATCTCAACAGTTTTACGGCATTTCAGAAATTGTGACCAAAGAAAAATACGCACCAGATATTATACAATATATAGTGTACAGTTTGTCTAAGGATCTGGGATTTCCAGTTCTCAGAGTTGGCGCTACATATTCCTATAACATTACAGTAGTGACAGCAGGTAGGAGATTGTCAAACTTCTGGACGGTTTCTTCGCAGACGCAGCATTTACTGGCTACCATGCTTTTAGATTCAAACTTCGTTGGGTATTATGTAGCAGAGAACAAGAAGAGATTAGAAGAGAGGAATATGTTTCTTGTCTCAGGGCTTGCTCAAGCTGGCATGAAACACTTGGAAGGCAACGCAGGTCTTTTCAGCTGGGTAAACATGAGCCATCTGTTTCCGTTAAATGACATGAAGGGAGAGTTAAAACTATGGAACATTATATTGTACGAGAAAGCATTGTAGCCACTAAATGTTGCGTCTGAGTTCAAGAAACCATACAAAAGTTTGACATTCTCGTGACTGCGATCATTACTGTATTGTTATAAGAATATATAGCGCTAACTCTGAGGTCCAGATCCTTAGACAAACTGTACACTATATATTGTACATTATCTAGTTTATATTTGTCCTTGTCACAATTTCTGAAATGCTGTAAAACTGCTGAGAAGAGAAAACACAGGCTAAATAGAATTCATCAGTAGACCTAACTCATGATATTACCAATAAAGTTAACCATGTTTTCTCTGCATCTCTAATATCTATTGTTTATTTATGTGAAGTCAATACTTTCAAGGGCTTATGTATAGTCAATTCATAGACAAAATTTATTGGCATTTAAGATCATCTCTTATTACGTGCAAAAATTGGTACCAATTTTGGTATGCTTGCGTCTTATGGTGTAACGTATAGTTGTCTAATTTATTTTATTATAAATATCTATAAATTAGGAGTTCTAGATTCATCCAAATTATGGATGAATTTTGAATGAACTTAATTTTCTTAGAGTTAATAAGATTTCTTAAAATTTAAATGCTTATATATGATTGGGAGGACTCAATTTTTTTTTTTTCCATATAAAATTCTAAATACAATGGCGCTGAAACAAATGGTAATTATACATTTAAATTCATTTCTATATTGAAATAGATATCATATTGCTCTCTGAATTAAATAATTTTATTTTTTTTAAATAATTTTTCCATTAATATTTTAAGATATTGTTTTATGACTTAAATTATATTTATATATATATATATATATATATATATATTAAAATTTTAAGATATTATTTTATGAATTAATTGATTTTTTATAGATTTCATATATATATATATATATATATATATATATATATATATATATATATATATATATTTCATTATATAAAAATTAAAGAAATTATTAAAGAATTATTTTTATTTTAATCATATTAAATTATTATTTATGTTTTAAAATTTTGAAAATATAAATAAATAAAAATAAATTATCATATCTTGATTCATATCCATAAAAATTTAATGATAATCCATAAAATTTTAAATTTTTAAGACAGATTTTTATAAGTTAAGGAGAGAAAAATAATACCTAAAATCTTTATATATATATATATATATATATATATATATATAAATTAATAAATTAATCAGATAATTTTTTTAATTTTAATCATATTATATTATTATTTATGTTTTAAAAAACTGAAAATAAAAATAAATATAAATAAATTACCTTATCTTGATCCATAATCCATAAATTTTTAACGCAGATTTTTATAATTTAAGGAGAGAAAAGTAATACCCTAAAATCTATATATTTTATTCTATTTTTAAAAATTAATAAATTAACCAGATAATTTTTTTTTTTGGCTGAATAATTTTTTTTAACAAATTAATGTTCATTCAAAAAATATAATATAATCATTTTCTTTTAAAAATAATAAAAATGCATTTTTATATTCAAATTATAATATAATTTCTTTCTTTAAAAATTAATAAAAATGCATCTTTATATTGCTCACTATCTTAATAGATAGGAAGGAACATCAAATACTGACACTATTGACATTAATTTGGAGAATTTCAATAAACAAAAAAAACTTGCCAATCATAAAGTTAAAAATAATAACTTAAATTTTTAAAAGTGTAAACAAACGTAAACATAAAATTTACCATTTCAGAGACCCTCAAAACATAAAATTTATCAAAAATCGTATTTACCATTTCATAGACCTTCAAAACTTAAAATTTATTGTTTACACTGTTCTTTTTTTACGGTCAGAAAGCCTTAAACAAATGGTTTAAGAATTTATTAATGCTCTAACAATAATGTACCGACACCTATGTAGGATTTTCATAATGGTTTTTCATCTGTAATAACAGCGAAGGTACCTAATGCCTACATGCATTTGACTTAGCGTATGAACGTCGACTACTGCTTAATGACTCTAAAAAGGTGTTTCTTGTTGATGAAATAGAGAATTTAAAAAGGACTAAAGTCAACAATCGACAATCATAATGACCAATCAAGTTATCTAAAGGACAAGAAACAAAATCAAACAAATATACCTATTGGACATGTCTTGACTTGCTCATAATTCTTTCAATTTTGGAGTAAAAGCTCCAACATATTTCAAATTTATAGATAGACCCTATAACCACACAAAAAAGACATTAATAATATCATATCAAAAATTGATAAATAATCATAGATTCATAATAATATCTACTGTAGTAATTATCCTATAAAATCATTAAATACATAGTTAAACGTACAGTCTAATACTACTACAACAAGTACAACATATAATAAAATTATGTAACAACCAATAATTAATTTAAAAATAATAATAGCAATGTTCTAATAACATAAAAATATTATAAAAAGTTGGATCATAAAATCCTCCCCCTTTTAAAATAAATTCATCCTAACGACTAGTCAAAAAGCCATACATAATATTGTTTAAAAACATTGGCATATTCCAAAGTAACACTCCTTTTGCTTATTAGGTCCCATTATACCAAAATCTATTATATATCTTTGTTATGCAGCTTAATTTTATGATGTTCTAGGATTCTCACTAATTCTAAATAGATCTTTTCTTCTTCCATGAACTGTAAATGAGTCTAATCCAAAACATGTGATAGATTAGGTATATACTTTCTTACCAAAGCAATATGAAATACATCACGAAACTATGATAGATAATGAAGAAGTGTCAGCTGATAAGCAATAGAATTAATCTTTTCCACATTGTCAAAAGGCTTGACAAATTGTGAAGCTAACTTGGAAGCCTTGCCGAACATAAAAGAATTTTTTTGTAGTCTAACATATAGAAACACATTATCTCCCACACTGAATTCATGTGGGGTTCTCTTTTGATCATCATAGATATTTTGCCTATCATAAGCTATTTTCAAATTTTACCTTATTAATTTCATCTATCTGTCATATTCTCTTATGAAATTAAATCCAAGAATAGCTCTATTTTCTAAGATTTCTCAACCAAAGAGAGTTCTACATTTACATCCATATAGAGATTCAAATGGACACATCTTTATAGCATAATTGTAAAAGTTATTATATGCAAATACAAATATATGGAGGTATTCTTCCTATTTATTTTGTTGATCCATTACATACATTTGCAACATATCTTTAACCACTTAGTTGAACCTTTTTGTTAACCAATCTATTTTTGGATGATATGAAGAACTAAAATTCAGCCTTATTTCAATGGTTATGGTCAAGGTACGCTAAAACATTTATGTAAATAAATTATCATGATCTGATATGATCAATTCAGCTATGCCATGAAATCTAACCACTCCCTTCATGAAGCATACCACAAATATGAAAGCATCATCTTTTAAGTTTCTAGCAATAAAGTTGCTAACTTTGGTGCTTTTATCAATCACCAAAATGATTATATCATGCTTGTTATGTGATTTTGGTAGCTCCATAATAAAATTTATTTATAATACATCCCACTTATCTCTTGAAATATCTTAAGTGTACATCATCCCTACTAGATAGTAATGCTCAACTTTGACCCACTAGCATTCTAAGCATTTTTATATAAATCTAGCAACATCATGCTTCAATTCAAGATAAAAATAGAGAATTTACATCTCATACATCATCATTGTAACCCCTCAATGAGCATAAAAAAATGTTGTATGCACTTAAGTAAATAATTTTTCAAGTCACCCAATCTGGGTACATAAATTTTACCTTTATGGCTTATAAGGCCATCTATTGCAATATAAAATTTAGAAAATATTTTTTCTATAGGTTTGTTATCAAAACCTGCTCTTACTTCATGATATAATAGATTAGCAAGATGTTATTCCAAAACAACACTTATATATATTTTTTATAAGATTAAAAAGGTAGTAAGTTACCTACATCTACTAAGTGCATCAACCACATGATTCTCTTTGACTTTGACATATGATCTGTCCATGTCAAAATTGCTCAAAATTCCAGCCACCTATGCTGACATGCATTTCAATCTTTTGAGAAATTAATTAATCAAGAATTTAGTGATTAAATTCTATTTTGAAAGGGTTTCCCACAACGAAATGTTTTCATTTCTTAAGTGCAAGAACAATGGTAGCCAACTTCATGTCATGCATAGATAACTATTTTAATGATATTTCAAATTTTGTGACTCATAAGCCAAAACATTGGTATCTTCGTTCAAGATGCCTCCATAGCCTTCTTTAGAAGCATCATTCTAAACATCAAAGTTACCATTTAGGTTCAGCATGATAACAATAGGTGTTTTTATAAGCAACCCTTTTATCTTATTAAATGTCTCCTCACCCTAAGGGGTCCACACAAACTTCTTGCCATTATGCTACAAAGAGGTAATATGATAAGCGACAATAGAAACATTTTCAACAAAATGCTAGTAATAACTAGTCAAAACTATGAAGTTGTACACTTCATGCACATTGGTAAGAACAAGCCAAACATGAATAGCTTTACTCATTGCAAGGTCAATAGTGATCCCTCTTTAAAAATAATGTGTTTTAAATAATTAATTTCAATTTCATATAATGCACATTTGAAGACTTTCCCATAAAACTTATGTTGTCTTAGTCTTTTTATGAGTAAATGTAGGTGTTGATCATATGATCAACCTTACTTTTAATATAAATAAGAATGTCATCAACAAAAACTAGCACAAATATATCAAAAAAAATTGCAAATGCATTGTTCATAAGGTTTATGAAAGCTATAGGTGCATTTGTTAAATCAAAAGCTAAAATTGTGGACTCATAATGCCCCTATAAATTTTTAAAAGTTGTTTCATGAATGCCCTCTTCCTTGATTATCAGTTAATGGTAGCTTGATCTCAAATCAATCTTAGAGAATACTGCAACACCCTTCATTTGGTCAAACAAATCATCAATCCTATGCAAAGGATAACCATTTTTTATTTTTATCTTATTTAACATGTGGTAATCAATGCAAATATTTAATGTACCATATTTTTATTCATAAGGACCATCCTATCACCCCAAGGTGACACACTTGGTTGGATGCTTCCATTGTCTAAAAGTTCTTGTAATCAAATATTCAAGTCTTGTAGATTAGCCACATTCATGTGGTAGGGGGATTTAGAAGCATGCACAAATCTGAGTAAAATATCAATGGAAAAATCAAATTCATGTTAGTGTGGTAAACTATATAGCTTTTTAGCAAAGTCATCCATAAATTCCCTTAAAATAGGAAAATCTACGTGTACCAACTACTATTCCTTGGGTAATTCATATAATTGGCTCCATAAAGCTTGAAGCCTTTCCTAACATCTCTTTTTAGATGTAAGGATGAATTTTTTTTATATCTTGTAGACCATTGCATGCCTTGTAATTCTATAATTTGGACAAGGTCATTGTTACATTGCACTCTTTGTCCCACACAATCAAGCATAGCTTGATGTTCATGCAGTCAATCCATCCCAAGGATGAGATGATAAGACCCTCAAAGCATGAGAAAAAAATTCATATTGGTCTTAAAAACACCAAGATCTTACTTTTCTTGTTTAAAGTACTCAGAAATAGACACTTTCTTACTAGTACCGAACTCGACCTCCTAACCTTATTTTATCAAGATGGGTTTGATATTACATTACCTTATAGTAAAAGGATAAAGAAATCAATCTGTTGCAGCTAAATCAATTAATATAGTCAAATGAAAATAATTATTTATGCCTTAGATTTCGAATGGAGTGGCCTACAAATCAACATTATGATTATCAACAACATCATATACCTTGTGATTCACTATTTGGCCTAATTTTAGTTTATGATAGTCTTTTTTATAATGTTTGTCACCACATTTTTAGCAAACAATAGGTCTAGAAGATGTCACCAAAATAGTATTAGCACATGTGGTAAGTCCATGTTGGTTGTTTTGATATTTTTTCTTATAAGAATCAGATTTAGAGGATCCATGGGACTTGAAATTCCTTTTTCAATTAAAAATCTTGGTGAAATTTTTATTACCTTCAAAAAACGTGCAGTTTTTATATAATTTTTGAATGTTTTTATTTATAGTAGAAAGTTTCTTTGCTTTAGACTACTTCTTGCTTGACTTAAACTCTTGTCTTGCATTTTTATGAGACTTTTATTTTTCCTCATCCTTGTACACTGATTCAATTATTGTAACTAAATTCCTTGGGTTCATCATATTGATTTCATGCATTAATATTTATTTAAGGCCAAGTTTTAACATAGTAATCTTAGTTTCTTCATCATGCATATAGTTCACATGACGTAGATATTTTATAAACTTCTCATACTCATAAATAGACATGTTTTCTTTATTTAAAAGCTAAAAATTAGTGATTTTTTTCTCCTTATAATTTGTATTAAAGTATATTTTAAAAAATTGAGTTTAAAAAATAGGCCATGATAGGTTCAAGGGATAATATTCTTCAATAACACAAAGGTGATTTCACCATAAATCTATAGGACTAACTAGTTAGTTAGCTACCACCCTAGATTTCACATTTGATGGCATGTTTTGGAAGTTGAAGTACTTCTACAAGTGTACTAGCCATGCATCGAGTGCATAACCTAATTCTTCACCCAAAAAGGTAAGTGGTGGAAGCTTCTTCACTTCTTTTATGATTAAGTCAATAGTAGTCAAAAGTAGTTCTTGAATCATACGTCCTTCTACCTATTTCATTTCCAATCTAGGTACTTCCACTTGGAATATCCCTTCAAGATTATTTAATATTTGAACATGGTTATCAATCTTTCCTTGCAAGGTATTAAGGATTGTTAAGATTCTATTGATGAGATTCTTATGCTTGTTAGTTGGATTCGAATTGACTACTTCAAAATTAGGTACCTTGGTATTGTTTCCAGCATTATTCATGGGCAACTCTTCTTGATTATGAATCGGGATGTGTCCATAATGACCCCTTCCCCATCCTCTACCTCTACCCCTAGCTAGGTTGGCATTAAAATTTTTCCCATAGATTTTTAATCTACTTCATTATGTTCTAACCATATTGATAATTACAAGTGATAACTCATTATATTACATAATTATAAGAAGAAAAATTGTTTCCAAAATTTTATAGAGAAGCAAACTACTCTGATACCAAATAAAACAAACCTTATTTTTTTAAAATTATATATGATATTATGTTTTGGATGTGTTTTATACCTACTTACCTTGCTTGCTAACACAAATGATGACATTCAACATGCTCATGTACATGCAATTGAAACTAAAGGAGTTGAACTAAGGTAATTAACAAGAGATAAACACATATAAAAGGTACCATGGAGAAGCATTTTATTTTATTATATGTTTTATGGGGTTTGGGCTGTATCAGTGTACATTACATAGATAAGTCCTTAATACCATATGTTTCATTTATACTTCCACATGGAACTATTTCTATGTCTTTAGTTCTAAGTAAATACCTCACTCTCCTCAGTGGATTTCAGTCTTGTTCAAGAATATTTAAGTTTAAGGATTAGTTTAATTGTAAAAGATAACACTTATTAACCTAATTTATCATTTAGGTTAACAAAAATTTATGTGAAAATTACAAGTTACTAACCTTACATTTAGACATAATTCATACAAGTAAACAAAATCAGCAACCAAAAATCAATTCAATACATGCATATTTTTAATCATTCATACAATATAAGATTTTATTACATAAATAACAATATATATTCAAAACTCAAGGTTCTGTAGTCCTATCTGAAGAGGTCATAGGTCCCTAATGGCCTTGAGATCAATGCACTAGTTAAATAATTCATATATCATTTGCTTACTAATTGGATGACATTACCTGGAACAATAATTAATGATATACTTATGATCAACATTGTTATACTATAAGTAGTCAAGAAACAAATTCATATAACCATTAAAATTGGCATAGCCAATGTGATATTATGGAACAAAAGAGGACAAAGCATCTAATTAGTTAAACCTTAATTATCTGCTTGTTTCAATAAAAGAAAACTTATGTAATTATTCAATAGATAAGCCAATTCAGATAACTAATTTAGAAAGGGTTTGATTCCTTTTATACAACATTATATTATCATATAAGTAAATGCATGCCTAATGGAATTTAGAATTAAACTCATAATTAAGATAGACTAGAAAAGGGTAGAAAGTGATTTATACATCATAAATTAGCAAAGCAATGGAATAAAACACAATCAAAGAAAAGAGGAATCATCTAAATTTCAAGTTGAGTAGAACCTAAATAAAATGTTCTACTTAAGTAAATATTAAAATTTATCTATTGGGAAATCTTAGGGCCATAGGGCAAGTAAGTTCATCTATTGGAAAGAAAAGTGAAAACACATACTACCCAACATGTAAGAAATCAACAAGCATGCCTATGTTAGTTATATAAATATGCATCATCAAATGGAGAAGAGATGTTTTATAAATTGCTTATCTTCTTTTATTGATTCATAATAAGAAAATTATCTTAGTTTATTTTAAAATATTCCACTTAATCATATGATCATTTTATGAATAAATATTATACATGCTTATGATTAAATAAAAAGAGTTAGTTAATCCTTATTTGATTCATTTTATAATGTAAGAGTAAAAATATTAATTTTCAGGTTACATATATGCATCTTTCATGTCTTAATAAATGAAATTAATAGTTTTAGATCATATATATGCATCATACATACATTACACGCAACCGGGAATCTATAAAATGTATGTTTGGAATGAAGGATTATGATTTGTTTTCACCATGAACTAGCTACCAAAAGTTTATGCATTGTTGAAAATGACTAACA
>JARHVA010007087.1:632500-645000 GCA_037957365.1 Torreya grandis
TAACAATGTCTTAACAATAGAAGATATTATAAAAGATGGGATCGTGATAACTATATATTTATCTAGTCTATCTCATGGGATGTATCTTATCCAGTCAACATTGACATTCAAAGTTCATACATGAGGGTATTAGTTACACTTCTCTTATAAATTATCAGTTATTTAGATTTTGAAAATGGATTGAACATTAGAATATTATTTTTCATACAATATATAAATTTCAATAAAATACATTGGAAGCTTAAAAAATGATTAGAATGGACCAAGAAGTACTGTTTAATTTTTTTGGACATAGTAATGCCAAAGATGATAGTGAATTCAAATAATATTGACACTAAAAAACTACTCATAACTAAGAGAATAGTGAGAAACATGAATGAAAACCCATATTTGAAAATTATACAATGTGGATTCAAATATTGGACATTGCACTACATGCCTCTAGCTTTGACAAAGCTTATATTTATTCTCTCTTTATTTAGAATTTTAAAAAAAAAATCTGAATGAAATTGTTTGTTAATATAGGAAACATTCATTAACATTCCCTTGTTATGTTTTATGTTTTTGAGAAACTATTGGTCTATTCAAACTAGCAATTATGTAACTTATAGGAAAGTTGTGTCATTGCCCCAGTGGTTTCACATTGTTTACCTTGAAACACCAAAAGTTGCACATCCACCAAGGTGGTTGCACAACTATAACCTACATATAATGGTTGCTCTACTATTTATGAAAAACTACTCTAATTAAAGAGCTTAAAATTAATGACTTTGTCACTCTGAAACATAACCAAGTCATCCCCTTAATGATTATGATTTAAAATTATCTAAAACGATGCTTTAATGTAAAGTATCTTATAATAGTTTTTTTAAATATTGAATTACATAAATTAGGAATAGTGTAAATGTATAGAATGCATAAGTAATATATTATTATACAAATTTAGACCCTATGGAGGTTTTATGCACTACCTTACTAGTTTCTCCACCCATTTATTATCATCTTGTTTATCAATACAATTAATGAGTCTGAAAACTATCAAGAACAAGAAAATTACCAATAGACCAAGATCTTGAACAATACTCATAATTGATTTGTACTAATTTATTGAAATAATTACAAACGCAAACCATGCTTAAATAAGCCTCAACTTGGAATTTAGATTTGACATAAAAAAATTCAAAACATCTAAAAATCTAAAAAAAATTGTCTATTTTTAGCAACCACTATTTATAGTAAGTTTCACATGCAAGTGCACGTGGCTCTAAAAATTACTTAAAATAACCTCAATACTAAAATTAGATTATGGAATGAAATTTAAATGAATTTGACTCTGTGTTCTAAAAAATATACAATTTCTAAAAATAAAAAATTCTTGAAAAAATCATTAAACATTAATTTTGGACCCTCAGATGATCACATTTAGCCCAGAAAATATATTGAAATAAATTATAAGTAGATAGAGCTGCATAGGGTAGAATCAAAATTTTTCATATGGTCATTTTGGAATGTGAAAGAGCTCAAATAGTGTTACAGGTCAAACATTATGGCCTTCAGAAGGTTGACCTATTTTTTTTGTATCATTGTCCTCTGGTTGAAAACAACTCATCTCTTGTGACTTTCCCTAATTGTACTACTACCATTATTCGTTATCAATATTATTTATATCCCATTCTATAATCTATGTTTTATATTCTTGCTACGATCCTTCCCACTGCACCAAATACCTATTATAATTCCCTTGCCTTGTGCTCATTGTCTTCATATCCAAAATTTACACTATTTTTTCTTTTTCTTTGGAACTTGCTACTTCCAATTTAATTCATCATATTCACCATCTTCTCCAAAGAATTTATATAAATTTGAAACATTAGATACTATAGATATATCAAAATTCTATGGTAAACTTATCTCATAGGCATTATCGTTGATTTTCTTCATAATTATTCATGGTCCAATTTTCTTGTACTTCAACTTGTTGTATGTGCCTTTTGAAAATATTTAATTCCTCAAGTAAACCATTACTAAATCTCTTTCTTAAAATACCTTTGATCTTCTTTTGATATCTGCTAATGCTTTATATTTCCCATTAATTTTTTATAATTTTCTTCTTAGTCCTTGCAACTGCTGCATATGCTCTACAAATGCTTCTACATTATCACTAATTTGATATGCAATTGGAAATAGTAACAAATCTAAAATACCCATAGGATTTATGCCATAAATTTTTTGAGAAGGCGACTTTCCTATTGATCTATTCACTAAACTATTATATGCAAACTCATCTTGTGATAAATCCAAGTCCAATTATTTTGGCTTCTCTCCCACTATGCATCTCAATAAATTTCCCAGGATCCTATTCATAGCGTTTGTCTATCCATCTATTTTTTAGTGATGTGAATTATTTATATGTATCTTAGTACCCATTTTCTTCCATAAAGTCCTCTCAAAATGACTTTTAAATTTCATGTCCCTATCTAAAGTAATAGTTTTTGGAACACCATGCAATCTCACAATAGGCATAAAAATAATTCTACAACTCTAGTAGCATCATTGGTTTTATTACATGCAATGAATTGAACCATTTTGAAAAATCTATCTACAACAACAAAAATTATATCATTACCTCTCTATGTGTTTAGCAATCCCAACACAAAGTTCATACTCAAATCTATCCATGATCCTTTTGGAACCATTAATGGCATGTATATTCCAATATTTTATGCATATCTTTTAGCCACCTGACATATTCTGCACCTTGAAACATACCTTGTCACATCTCTCCTCATCTTTGGCCAAACATACTTTTCCTCCACCAAAGCTATTGTATTTGTCTTATCAAAATGTCCAACCAAACCACCACGATGTAATTCTCTTATTATATTGTCTCATAGGGACCTAACTAGAATGCATAATTGTTTTCCTTTAAAGAGATAACCTTCTTGCATAAGATATTCATCATGAATAATATATGTCCCATCTACTAAGGGATTTTGGTACTAGTCAACTATCTTGACAAAATATGAATTAAAATCGTATAATTCTTTGATAACTTTAAATTCAACTAATTCACTCACCATAGTAGTTAGTAATGCTACTCTCCTACTCAATACATCAACTACCTAATTTTATTTTCCTGATTTATGCTTCAACATAGAAGTATACCCTTGTAAGAAAGAAACCCACTTTGCATGCCTACTATTCATGTTATTTTATGTATTCACATACTTTAAACCCTGATGATCTATAAATAGGATAAACTCCTTAAGCACCAGGTAATGCCTCCAATGTCTTAAATATTGTACAATTACATAAAGTTCAATATCATAAGTAGAATACTTTGTCTTTAACTCATTCAAGTTATCTCTAAAATATGCTATTGGCTTTCATTTTTGACACAACACAACATGAATTCCCACAAATAAAGCATCACAATCAACCTTAAACACTTTGTTAAAATCAATTAATGCTAATATTGGTCTTTTGTAATATTTTTCTTCATAGATTCAACTATTTATGTGGCTTCTCTAGTCCATGCAAATTCTTTTCCTCTCATGCAATCTATTATTGGTGCCATAATATTACAAAAAAATTTAATAAACTTTCTGTAAAAAATTGCTAAACCATAGAAAGTTCTTACCTCTATAATACTCTTTGGAATAGACCACTCAACAATTACATTTATGTTTTCTTCATCCATTTTCACACCATCTACTAAAAATACAAATCCCAAAAATACCAAACTATTTTTCATAAACCTACACTTCTATAAATTTGCATACAACTTCTCCTTTCTTAATAATTTCATTACCATTCTGAAATGTTCTAAGTATTATTCTTTAATCTCAATGAATATTAAAATATCATCAAAATAAATAACCAAACCATACCAATATATTCTTGTAGAGTTGTATTCATCGCCCTCATAAATATGCCAGGTGTATTAGATAATCTGAATGGCATCACCATCCATTTATGTAAGCCATCCCTAGTCTTGAATGCAATTTTCCACTCATCTCCTTCATGAATTTGAATATGATAATAGCCACTCTTGATGTCAATCTTGGTAAAATATTTTTCTCTTACAATTACATATATCATATCATCTAAATGAGGTATAAAAAATATATACTTTATTATAATTTTATTAATTATTCTACTATCTACACACATTCTCCGTCTTCCATCTTTATTTAGAGTTATCAATTCTAGTGTTTCAAATCAAATGATACTCTCCCTTATCCCTTTCTTCCTTAGTAATTAATAACCTATTTATTTAATTTTACATTTCTTATTAGATTCATCCTATAAGCTATTGGATTGAGTAGAGTTGATCCTAGAATCAAATCAATGTAACACTAAATATCTCTCTTCGATGATAAACCATCTGGTAACTCATCAGACATAACATCTACATATTCTTTCAAAACTCTTACTACTTCTAATGGTATTGGCATCATTTTTATTTTTTCATTCATTGCTACTAGTGTATAGCAGCAACCTACTACCTTCATATCTTGGATAAATACTTTAGTACAGAGCATGCTTTCTATGTTCTCTTCCACTTTATACCACCTTTCTAAAGAAAGATATGTGTTATTTACTCTATCATGAACTACTTTCCTATCAAATTTCCACGATCTCCCTAATAACACATAACATGCATCCATTAGAATAACATCATAGCATATTTTATCATTATAAGTTTTCCCTATAGAAAACTTGATTACACAACTGTTATCTAATGTAGCCTCATTACCTTTCTTAAATATTAAAATATGATAAGGGTTAAGATGCTTTTCAGATTATAGATTTAGTTTCTAAATTATTTCTTTAGAAACCATATTTTCACAACTACCACCATCTATAATTACTTTGCATACCTTTCCACCCAAATTACAACTTGTTTAAAAAATATTTAATCATAGCCATGCATCACCACCTTTATTTTGCACTTGATCCTTCCTTGAAGAGATCATGGTTATTTGCATCATAAGATTATATCCAACATCACCTGGTGTCACTTCAGTATTCTGCTATTTTATTTCAACATCAAATACATCTACTCTTGGGTGATCTTTTTGCGTTGTTTCTTGATCTTGATAGTGTGGACACTCAAACAGTATGTGCCCTTCTTCTCCACATCTATAATAGACATAAGATGTATGTTGATTTGAAAACCATCCTCTAGCACCACCATAACCTCATCCTCTCAGAAATATTCTTCCTCTTTGTTGGTATTAAAACCCTTTCCTATTATCATCTTGCCTTTCTACACCATGTGATGATTCAACTTTATTGGAATTAAATCCACCTCATCCCCTTATTAGATGGGATCCACCTCTTTTTGGACCAATAGATGTCTTAAAGTTTTATCTATTTTGTTTTTCTTCTACTTTCAAAGGTAATTGATAAGCCTCATCCATGTTAAGTATTATGTACATGCTTAATTCATCTTGAATAGAAAATTTGAAATTATTTACATATATTTCAACCATCTGCTCTTCTGTCTCATCATGCTTCACTTGTATGGAAAGTTTATAAAATTCATTTTTATACTGTTATATACTATGATATTTTTTCCTCAAATTCTAAAATCTTTTGTATAAATTTTATGCATAATCCATAGGAAGAAATTTATCTATTAGTTTTTTCCATATTTTTTCATAAATTAATATTTTCTTTACCTTTTTTCTATCTCTCTTTTTGTAGGGTATCCTTCCAAATCACTGCATGACCTTTCAATTTTTTGCATGTAAACTACCTTCTTGTCTTCTCTCATAGTCTTCCACTTGAATAATTTATTCATGCTATTCATCTAATCTATCAACTCCTCTAGTTTTAAATTAGTCCTATAATCTAGAACATCAACCTTAATTTATTCATTTCTTCCTTTTAAATATTGAATCATCATCTCTTCCATCGATGGTGGCTTTTCTTATTATTCTTCTTGATGAACTTATTCATCGTGATCTGTGTCTTTTTCATCACCACCTTGTCTTTTCTATTGATTGGTGATAACCTCTATTAATTTTTGAACTTGTCTCTGCAGTTCTTATATAGTCCAGTTCATCTGCACAACACCTCCTCATCTTTTTTTCATTATTTATTCCTTCAAGATTCAAACTTTCTCTGATACTAGATAAAGAACCTAAAAACTATCAAGAACAAGAAAACTACTAATAGGCCAAGATCTTAAAATAATACTCATAATCGATTCATATTGATTTCTTGAAATAATTACAAACCCAGACTAGGCTTAAATAAGTCTAAACTCAAAATTTAGATTTGATATGCAAAAATTTAAAAAATCAAAAAATTTAAAAAAAATTGTCTATTTTAGTAACTGTTATTTATAGTATGTTACATTGCAAGTGTTCACAGCACTAATTTTTTTTTGAAATAACTTAATTACTAAAATTAGTCTATGGGATGAAATTCAACTAAAGTTGACTTTCAGTTGTAAAAATTATACAATTTCTAAAAATGAAAATTTAAAAAAAAAATCATTAAACATTAATTTCAGACACTTGGATGATCATGTTTGACCTCCAAAAAATATTGAAATCAAATCTAAATAAATAGAGCAGTTTAAGTCAGAATCAAAATTTATGGTACAATCATTTTGATACATGGAAAAATTCAAACCGATTTATAGATAAAAAATTATGACCTCCAAAAGATTGACCTATATTTTTGTATAAACAATCTTAATTAAAATTCAATAAATTAAAAAATACAAATATACCTTAATGTATTTAGGTTATCAATAAATGAAATGCTTTCATACCTAATTCTATGTTTGAGCCTCATATCTTGTTCTATTTACCCATTGAATGATTTTATTCTTTTATTATAACTAATCATTCATTCATATATATATATATATATATTCAAATTTAATATTTACCATTTATGTTTTATAATTACTTTCTGATTCTATGTTTTTTTTCACTTGATTTTTCTTTATCATTGTTCATGGGAATTTATTATTTCTTGATTTTGTTGTTTTCTTCTCGATTAATTTTAATTTTTTCTCGATGTGCTTTATGTTTCTCGATTAATTTTAACTTTTCCTCCATGTACTTTATGTGTTTACTTATTTTGGTAACATTGTCTTCCCACGTTCTTGGAGTCTTTTTATTTTCACATTCTATATCATCTTAAAAAATAATTATTTTCATATCTTTGTTTATATAATCTATATCATGGATTTATTGAGGCATGAGCTTATAATTATCTTTTAAAATTGATAAATATTATATTGTAATTATTTTATATTGTTTTACATATATATATATATATATATATCATAATTAAATACGAATTATTATGTTGATAGGTATTTTACAATAATATGAGTTGGGTGGAGTGTGATCGAGTGACTTGTTCAATTTTATGTCTATTCTTATAATTAACTACCATTTGATTGTCATAAATGAATGTTAACTTTAATTTTTACATTTATTTAATTGTCATTTAAAATTTTCTTCATCTCCTTAAAGAAGTTAATAAAAATATTACAATAAATTAGTCATATGCTAGAGTTTTAAAGCTTATTTATTTTTCCTTAAAAAAAAATTTTTGAGCAAAAAAATTGATGTAATTAAATGGATACCATTTGTTGCCAATCAATAAAAAAATAAAGGAGAATATAATGAATTTATTATTCAATATGGTATGTGAACAATCAAAGATAAAACTTTAATATTAATATATTTTAATATATTTTAAATAAATATATGTAAAATATTTATACTAATATTTATTATATCATACTTCTATGTGCATAAAATGTTTTATAATATAAATGATTCTAAGTTTATACATTTCTACATTATAGATTAATAATTTTATTTCCTCGTATAATCCCTTTTTTCAAAAAGATGCATGTTTTTAGGTTTATCTCACAAGTCGTAAGAGAATATATATTAAAACATAAATTTTTCAAGCTCTAAATTTTATAACTCAAAAATATTGATATTTGATATATATTTTGTTCTTCTAGATGAGAAAAGTTGTGTTTTGCTTATTCCTCAGAATATCTATTAAGTGAAATTTGTTGTAACCTCAGGATACAGTTAGTATATTTATTAACATTACCCTTCTAATAGTAGTTAAATGATTTCTTTAACCTTGCTTTTCAATTAGTGAAAAATGTACATATAAATGCGCGTAGTGTATAGCATAGCTTGAGAGAGATGAATATTTACGTGGGCATCCAAATAACTTCATCAAAAACTTGTACGCACATAAGTTATACGTACTTATTCACATTAAATGTCCAAACCGTATGTATCATTTTAATTTTTTACTCTGTAGAATTCAGCATATCATTGTTATACGTACATATTTACATTAAATGTCCTCGCAGTTTTTATAATAAATTGGAGTTGTTTTAGGTACTAGCGCTAACTATTATATCAACCATTTTTTTGGGTATTACTTTGATATATATACGTGTATGCGTTTAAAGACACATCAAAACAAATTTATATAAAAACCTGAAAATGATGGTTGAAGATTTATTAATCATAAATTATATTATCATAGTAGTCAGATGTATTTATTGATTATTATAAACTAAAATATATGGACTTCTTCTTTTGAGTGTTTCTAGCGCTTTCCCCTTCTGTTCCTCCTCTTTTTCTCTCTGCGCCCGTGCAAAGATGTTCTCAAATTGGTTGTAAGTAATTCCGTAAAGAAAACATGTTACATGTAAAAGTGGATGACGGTATTCTTTTCATATTTTCTGACTGTTTCGATGGGATCTATAAATAATTTTGATATGGAGTTATTTCCTTTACCCTTTGTATTCATCTTCAGAATACTACGTATTTTGTTTATACATTAAGGGTTTTGTTCAAACGGATTGTGTGATATTCTTGTTACAGTCAAGATCTAATTATGTCGACCAGGCTTCTTCTGCTACACTCTTTGGGAAATAAATGGCTGATGAGGATGAGAGGGACATATTGCACGCTCTCTGACAGGACGAAATTGATTCCCAAGAAAATTAATACCATGCTACATATGAAATGTTTTTAACTGCCGTGTGAAATTAAATACAAGTGTATGGAATTAGATAATTCGACATATGGAATTTGGTCTGGGAGTCTCCCGGATTAAAATAAAAGCGTGCGGAATTGGAGATCATAGGCGTTTCACAGCAGCGAGCCCGAGGACATCACGTTGGTTGAAAAAAGACGATAGAATTGGACGGTGATGATTGACAACGCTGTATGGGGATAATGGTCATGGGTTGACTCCATGTTACGTATTTCAGAGTGTCACTTTCACTCTTCCTGGGCATCAAAATTCAACGGAATATTTATTTCACAAGAGGGATAATCATGTGGTCTTTGCTTAGAATTTGACTCTGTAGAATGAATTTATGTTCTAATATCTAAAATAAATATTATAATTGGTTTGGAAGAATGTTATATATATTTAATAGCGGCTCTTTTTCTTCAATCCGAAGTATTGTTTGCATCTCTATTATGTTTTAGATATTCTTTTCTTTCCATTTCTTTTAGGTTTCATGAAATTGTAATAGTGCTTCATGTTTATGTTTTCTTATCTTTAAGAATGATAGAAAATATTTAATATTTTATATAGATATTTTTTGATTTAATTTTGATGTTTTCTGATGAATGATGAATTATTATGAAGTCAATTATATCACATAAAGAATAGTTAGGGAAAATAGTTTAACAGTTTTTTGCAAGACTACTCAATCTTAAAGTAAGAATAATAAAAAATCCCTCTAATCTTATTCAAGATTTCAAATTTCAGTTACATATTTCAAAAATATTGTAAATTTATAAATCATTTATAAATTATAATATTAAAATATTTTATTTTAGTTAATTACCAAATACAAAATTTATAAGGATATCCTTTACAAAGCATTAAAAAAAAACAACATTACCAAATTATACTTCAAATTTTCACATTACTTTTTCTCTTAAATCTTTAAAAGATAGTAAAAATATTATTTCATATGACAATAATGAAATGTCTTTAAATATGTTATTAAAAAATATTTACTATTACACATTTAATCTATAATTATCATGAGTCAAAAGATTACTTATTGATAATAGTTTTATTTTAAATATTATTATTGAAATTTTTATTTTAAAATTAAATATTAAAAGAAAATCCTTATCCAATTAAAATATGATCATTAATACTTTTATAACTATAAAACAAAAGATATTACAGTGATTATATATTACTTAAACCAAAACATGTAACTATAAAATGTCACCTAATGGCTGAAGATTTAAGTTATAATTGTGTACTATGGATTTGTCATGTCTATGTCATGGGAGGTATCCTATGCAATCAACATTGACATTTAAAATACACACATGAATAAATCAGTTATACTTGTCTTATAGATGATTAGTCATTTAGATTTTGAAAGATGATTGAACATTAGGAAGAAATTAGTTATACTTGTCTTATGGACGATTAGTTATTTAGATTTTCAAAGATGATTAAACATTGGGATATTGTTTTCAATACATTGGATAAGATTCAAAAAAATATACTGCACTTCAATAACTTATTAGAATGGACTAAAAAGTATCGTTTAAATTTTTTATACATAGTAATGGTAAAGCAGATGGTGACGAGAATGATTTACACATTGACATAATAGACGATTTTTTTCCCAAGAGCTAAGTATAACACCAATAAGAATTGAATAATGTAGAGATGATATGATCTGGATTAATATTGAAGATCTTAATATAATCTCATAATATTATGGAATAAATAAGCAATTATTGATTTATAAATTATTGATGTGTTAAGGGTGAAGAGCATGTGGTATATTACTATTGTTCAAAAATATGAAAATAAATTCACATTACCTTCTTAAAGGTATTTTGAAGAATTGGATTTAGATTTAAGATTGTGGAAACAATGGCATATGTTAATCAAAGTTTATATAAAATTGAAAAAGATAATTTAGAATTTATTGTTTTAAATATATATAACTACAAAGAAAAGAAATGGATACAATAATGATAATTGGAAATTTTAAAAATAAAATGTTATTAGGGATATAATATTTTATATGGATAATGGATAGTTATAGCTATGCAATTATGAAAATTCAATGAAAAGTCATCAAATCCTCTTCATAATTAATTTATAATTTAAAAATAAAATAAATTAAAAATCTTATAAATAATTATATTTGATTATTTAATTTGTATTTTATTTAAGTAAAAAACAAGAGAAATTGAATGTTATATATTATAAATTAACTAATCATATAATATTATATTATACATATGATAACATTCTTTGATACTATTTCCAATGATAAAAATATAATATAATATTTTATAAAATAATGTGAACTTACATAGAATTATAAAAATAGATTTATTTTTACATTGAGTGTGAATATTTATATTTACAAAATATAACCCTTAGATAGTGATGAAGAGGTTACCTTAAATGGTTATGGAAAATTTTGTACTACACTCTCTTTTAAGGATTGATCAACCTTATTAAATTAAGATATAATCAATACTAATATTTGCACTAGTAGCAGACATAATATTTTAAATTTGGGAACCTCCTTAATGTAAGAAGTGATGATGGAATCACATTGATGTATACCATTACCAACATATTATTATTAAAACCATTAAAAGGAAACATATTTAAACATAATACACTCAAATCAGACACCAAAATATTACTTTCATGAATTTATAAGTCAAAGTTATAAAAGATAATAATTGTGTCAAACAAATGTAACCATTTTTTAACTATGAACATGAAAATGAATACATTATATTTGATAGTATCATAATGGATTTGAAACAATATATTACTACTTTCCTTTATAATATAGCCACATACATAGTCCCAAAACCAAGGCTACTTTCACAATCCTAGTCACAATAATTCATTTGAATATTTTATCTACCTTCTCAAACTATTATAATGCCTCTTTCATATCCTATATTATTGGGAAACATTAAGTAAATAAAAACCCATCATTATAGGTGATTCCTCTTATTTTGTCAACTATCATGGGTGAAACCATCACTTAACTTAGAGTGGAATTTTCAAATCAAGTATGTGATTTTCAAACCATTGTGATATTTTCATAACCTTTGATTAATAAAAAATAAGGGTTTATAAAATTAATCTTGTAGGAAGTATTAGTTTATTCATGATTCATGGAAAAATATCAATAATCAATCAGAAATATGCCTCTATATTACTTATTTTTTCTTGATTTAATTATTTTACAAGGTAAAATAAAATGAGTCTTTCATGACACAAAACATGCTAGAATACAAAATAAACACCATTTTTTATTAATACTATAAGACATACAAACCACATCATACTCAAATGCTTGTTTAATAGACACCTTGAGTGAGTGAAAACCTCCATCAGCATAAAATGAGAGCTTTCATTGATTTATTTTACTTTCCAATGTCAAATTCATTCACCCAAGTTTA
>JARHVA010007087.1:652500-660000 GCA_037957365.1 Torreya grandis
GAATGATCAATTACTAAATTATGGAAAGAAAGAGTAGGTAAAAAAGATTGTTGGTTGGTAGAATATCAGCATGAAGGAAATAAAGAAGTAAATAATGCAAGGATTGTTGCACAAGTTATTCTTATATGTTCCTTGGATAAAGTAAAATCTTAGGTTTTAGATTCTGTTGCCTCTTTCCATGCAACCCCAAATAGAGTATTTTTCCATGATTATGTCCATGGAGACTTTGGAAAGATTTATTTAGGGGTTGGTGAGCCTTGTCAAATTGTTGACAAAGGGGAAGTGTGGCTGAAATTATAGACGGGTAACACACGGGTGTTGAAGGATGTCATGCATGTCCTAGTCCTGAAGAGGAGTCTAATTTATATAAGAAAGTTGAGTGATGAGGGATGCATAGTAAATCTCATAGCAGAATCTTGGAAAGTTTCCAAGGGTGCACTTGAATTAGCATGTTGTAAGAAAGTAGGTACTCTTTATCTATCTACTTGTATTATTGATTCTCCTTCTGGTTTATCTACTTCAGAAGTAGATGCGAAGATGTGGCTCTGTAGGCTTGGTCACATGAGTGAGAAGGGGATGCATGTTCTTAGGTCAAAAATTAAGAGTTTAGATTTGAAAAGCATAGATTGAGATTTCTATAAGCAACAGAAGAAAGCGAGCTTTCTTGTTACTAATGCTATAAGAAAAGATTAGGTTTATTGCATAAAGAGGAAATCTGATGTTTTTGACACATTGAAGAATTAGAAAGCCTTGGTTTTCATGGAGAAGATGATGGACAAAGATCAACTCAAGAGGCTGAACAATTTTGAGCAGGGCAGTTTAGACAAGGTTATGATCCAAAGTGAGCTCGAGGGTAAAAATCATCACTCACAGGAAACAATAATTACCGACATTGGTCAGGTGAGAATCGATGCCAAATACGTAGGTATCAACATCAGTCATATGCAGACTAGAGTCGATGGTGTCAGGCAAGTGGAGACCGACATCGGTCAAGGAACTGACATCGGTGATCGGGTGGAACCAACATCGATCAGGTGCAGACCAAGGTCAATTAGAGAATGGATTTTGGGCAAACACCAAGCTATCAAGGAGTCTCAAATGCCCATGAGGAGGACTAAAAGGGTAAGTAAGACTCAAATTCATTATTCCACTTCCTTATACTATTTGAACTTATTGCTCACTCATGGTCAAGAACTAGGAAGTTTTAAAGAGGTAATGCAAGTAGAATCCAGGAAGCAGTGGGAGCATATGGCATGAATGAGGAAATTGATTCCTTGGAAGAGAACCAAATGAGAGATTTGGTAAAGTTGTTAGCTAGGATGAAAGCACTGAAAGACAAATGGATTCATAGGTTAAAGAAAGGAGAGAATGGACAGGTGAGATTGAAGGCCAGGTTATATGGTTTTGAGCAAGCTCCAAAATAGTGGTACATGTTTGACAGGTGTATGACAAAGCATGGCTTTAGTCAATGTCAATGTAACCATTGTGTTTATTTCACCAAGTTGGATAATGGTCACAACATTATCCTATTACTATATGTGGATGATATGCTTGTTGCAGGTTCATACATGCAAGGATTTGCTGAGCTAAAGGTAAAAGTAGCTCAGATGTGTGCCAAGAAGGATTTAGGAGGAGCAAAGAAAATACTTGGCATGATTATTTATAGAGACAGGAAAGGTCATGGGTTGATTTTTTCTCTAGATGATTATGTGAATAAGGTAGTGGAGACGTTCAATATGTAGGATGTAGAACTAGTTATCACACCTATGGATGGACAATTCATAGAACAGTGTCGCAAATCACATGATTAGGTTGAGTACATGTGTACTAGACATGATATTACCCAAGTAGTGGGAGTTGTCAGCAAGTTTGTGGCTAATCTAGGAAAGAAGCACTGGAAAGCAGTTCAGTGGATTCTCAGGTATCTGAGAGGGACCAACAGTAGGTATACATGCTATGCAGGGTCAAGCACTTCTCTACATGGGTATGTAGATTCGGATATGGTAGGTGACTTGGATGACAGGAAAAGCACCACAGGATATGTGGTGGTTGGATTTCAATATTGAACTTGAAGAGGGATACAAGCTAGGAAACAAAATTAGATGATGTACAGGTGTAGCTGTTTATCTCCAAGTGGAAGATTGTTAGGTTGTGGAGCTAAAAGCTTCACAGGTATGCAAATGGAGGAGGTTGCTAAGTGTCACAATAATCGACATTAGTCAGGCCAATCAATGTCAATCAGAGGTAGACCAGAAGCTACTAACATCAGTCATGGTTCAGCTGACGTCGGTCATCTCCAGATAGATAGCGACCGACGTCGATTGTTTATGCGTTCCATAACAGGTCTAATTTTACACGGATAGTCAGTTTGCATGTAAAGACTAATTTTAGTCTTGAGTCTGTGTTTATAATTATTGTAATTACAAAGTATAATTATTGTTTGTATGAGATCTATTTAAGAGACCCATGCGGTTGTATTATAATTTGTAGAATCATAAGGACTTGCAAAGGAAAGGACAAGCGTTCTTCCAAGGTATGTAAGATCTAGGTTTGCAGGTGTGCAAGACTAGGTTGATCTATAGGTGTGTAAGATCAAGAGAGATCTACATGGTAAGTAAGGTCGGTTGATCTACAGGTGTGTGTGTGTGTGTAAGGTCAAAGGAGATCTGCAACACATCAAGGAGAAAGATCACGAAGCTCTACTTAGAGTACTTGGTGTATTGGTAGTATTGTTACTGACTGGTGGAAACAACAACTCTGTGTTTGAGTTGATTATGTTTGTAATTGAGAGAGAGAACTCTTGAGGGAGAATTACTGATATGCCCAAGAGGTGTGGGAAGAGTGTGATTTATTCTTTGTATTTCCTTCTGGAAGAGTATTAATACAAGGTTGTATTGTCTCTCATATTCTGTGTTGTTTCTGAATTCTAGTTACATACTACTTCTGGTTAAATTCTATGTTTAGTTGCTTATACAAAGGTAATCAATTGTGCTCTTAAGGAGTGGGATCCTGACACAAGTTTGATTACAATTTATATCTTTGAGTTAAATTCTTCATATGATTATTTTTTCATTACATTATTTTTTTATCATTTCCCTTAATTAGATGAGAGACCTTGAGATTTTCATCTCCATTTTTGTGGGTCATCTAACCTAATTCATCCCTAATTTCATTATTATATATTATGGTTTATATCTTTGTAATTTACCTTTATTTGTTACCATCATTTCTCCCTTGGTCATCAAGGCCTAATTTATCTCTCTCTTTAGCGATATTTAACCCGTTTTATCTCCCTTATTAGGTCTTATATACCTAATTTATCCTTTCCATTTTGATTTTTAGATTTTATTTATTTTCACCATCTTTATATAAGAGTTTTGAATACTTACATTTTTTAACTCACTTGTGTATGCCCACATTCATTTATATTTATATCACTATACCTTTAGGGTTTCAAAATTTAGTTTTTAAGCTTACCAAAATAAAGATTAAGTTATTTGGACACAATCTTATTATCTATGATTTAATTCAAAGTATATATGTGTTACTTTCAATTTAATTTTTTCACTTATCATCATTTGTTTATACACATAGTTTTATCTTTTATGTTTTTTCTCAAGGTAGCATCCCACAATACACAATTACTATAATTATTATCTTAGGATAATAGGAACCAAGTTTTCTTCTTTCAATAGTTCACCCAATGCATCAAGCAAATCCTACAAGGTTGTAACTCTAAGAAGAAAAGCCATCACTTTTTGTTTGGAATTTCAACTTGAGACTATGGAGTTGGCTTTGTAGATGAAGAATCTAGTTTTCATTCTTTTCCTCAAATATTTTTTGAAGCTTATCTCAAGCATCATGAGCTATAGTTTCATTACAGATATGAGGTTTTATCTCATTCAAGACTCTAAACATGATTATAATCTTAGCCTTCTAATTAGCTTTGTCATATTTATATTGTTGATAAACATTAGTATCATGTTAGGTCCATATGCTATAAACAATTGTCCATATGTCCTAAAATTATAAGTGGGTTTTAACCTTAGTTTTTCATACTGTATAGTTTTCACTTGGAAGAAGTTGAATGTTTTGTAGAATAAAATGTACTATATTTCTAGCCACATGTGAAAATTTGTTCAAATTGTAGAAAGGACATGGATTGGTGCCTTATAAATCCAAAAACTTTCCATTTATATATACTATCACACTGATATATTATACCTCTTTATATGTGTACCTTCCTATATACCCCTTAGTATTGGAAGAACTCATCTTTTTGATACACCCATCAATACATATAAGAGACTTTAACAGATGTGAGAGAATAGTATTATTGGGTACATAGATAGTACATGAAAAAGATTTGATCTATTATTAACACCTATTTAAAAGGAATTATGCATATGTGGGTGTAACTTCCCTATAATCTTAGAAATTCAAACTATCAGTATTTACATCTATCGATTGTAGTGAATAGGAGATGAAGGGATGGTTTATGACAATGTCTAAATGTTATTAATCCATGAGGATTTAAAGGGTTAATTATCAATTTTCATTTTTGCATTTATGTTATGTTATAAACATGGTAGTTAAAATCATGATAACATTAATCATAAATTTGAACCAAATACATCATTGATACCAAACACTGTGAATGAGATTTTTACAATCCCATTATTTTTACACTAATTTTATTTGAAAAAAATAAAAAAAGAAACATTTATAAATGTTTAAAAAGTATAATTTATAGTTTAAAAAAATGAAAAATAAAATTATTTTAGGGGATTAAAAATTTAATACTACCACCAATTTTTATCATATGACTATTTTGTCTTTTTATAAAATTAAAATTTCACTAAAAAGGAGTTTTTGGTGATTTGAACTCTAGACCGCCCACTTTTCTAGGTTTTAGAAAAAAATCAACCTACTAGTTCTTCTATGCATCATTTCAAGTTTATAAAGGACAAAACTAATATTTAAATGGTTAAAAACACACCTATAAGATTTGTATCACTTTGAATTTCTTAGGTTTATTGAAAAAAATAAATAAAACCAATCTTTATGATCCATGTAGATATCTTGGATAGAAAACCAAATTTCAAACACTCAAATAGCTATATGGTAGATTTTAGAATGAATAAGTAGTCAGCATAAAACTCTCTCCAACAACTAGATCTAGAATTGTAAGTTTGCATGGCTCATAGTAATTAAAAACTAATTTGCATGTTAAAATGTTAATGCAATAAGCTCTTACACCTTTTAGTATCTCAAATAGATGTATAGAAGCATGGATATCTTTATGCCATAATTTTTAATGGTCTAACACTGAGTAGAGAACGCCATCCAAAAAACATAATTGAAAAATTTATTTTGTATGGTGCAAAATTACAAAATATTGTATGACTAGTATAGATGCACAATAAGCAACTTTGGGGCATCCAAATAGTAGTACGACCAACTACATGGGTGTAAAACTTGAACTCATAATGTGAATAACAAAATGATAGAATTCCATAAAAAAGTTAGGACCATCAAAATGTGTATAACTAGATATAAAGAGAAACTATACTACAATAGGTTATAAGAGACTGAATAGACCAAAATTAAATCCAAAGGTCCAAATATCTATATGGCCTAGTTCTAAATAGTCCAAATTAATTCTAGATTGTGTAGTATGAAGCTAAAAGTGACTTTCAATAATAAACACCTTCCAATAATTAATGTATGGCCCAAAATGGTGAAAATTTATATACACAAATTAAAATTACTAGAATAAAAGGGTGAAAATTTATATACACAAATTAAAATCTAAGATGAAACAATGTACTTTTGACCACCCTTTTTACACACTTAGCTCATGCCTTATTTTACAAAATTTTAACCACTTTCCTTCATTTTCAATGAAGAATACCTATTAATGCATGTCCCAATTCTAAATTAAAAATAATTCAAGCTTATCCATAGACTATTCCATACTCCTTGATCAACTATTTTTTATCCTCAGACAATAATGAAGCATTTTGATGGTAATGATCTCCCCGATAGTGTCCAGTTATGTCAGTCTAATCCTTCTACAAAATAAAATTTTATTTCTCAATTTAAAATTAATATAATGGTTCATCCCATAGGTTTCACAAACACATCCAAATAAATTCAAAAAATGCCTCTATAATGTCACAGTTTAAACCATTTTCACACAAGAGGCTTCTATGTAGAAAACGCTTGAAATCTAATTACACACTGAGATAAAAATCCCTATTTCTCCCAACTCTATATAAATACATCAAAATTAATCCCAAGGAAAAGTTTTAATACATGTAAAAGGTCACAAATCATACTTTAATAGCTTAATCACACAAAAAATTTACCAATATTTAGAATTTATCACTTGTACTTCACTCATGCCACATTAGCATGGGAGAACTATATGAATTTTGATCCATCTTCATAGTAATGGTATGTAGGCAATTATTAGCAAAATGGGTGTTGAATTCATCAAAAACACAAACCATTAAACACTGTCTATTCCATTTTTTAATTTTTGTTCTTAGTTTATTGATATCTAGTTATAAGGGAAGCAAAAGACACTCAATGGTTTTTGTGATGGATTGAAAGATCCTACATATTCAAGAAAACACAAAAATAAAGGTGAACATAGTACACAAATATAATATATCCATCATCTATAATACACCAGTGCTTCATAAGCATAAAAGTACCCTTCACCCCATTTTATATCTAATTCTCTTCTCTAGAGATATTATAAAACCTTGTTTTTGATATGCCTATAATCAACATAATTCCACAACTAGTCTCAGTCATATACAGAGTCCCACATTCCTTTTTTTTAGATAAGTTGTATTTAATTAATAATTTCCCATTTAAATATATTTATTAATCTAAAAATATGTTTGTGTCATTTATTTCATATTAGTAGCATTCTAATTTTAGATGCTAATTTGTCACATTTAGGTAATGATTTCATGTTTTCCTAAATTTTGATAAAAAAAATAATTAATTCTCCTTCCAAAAAAAATCTCAACAGAAGATGTTTGCATGTAGTTTTTATCCATGATCTAATATTTAGAAAGTATCGCTTACTTGAAAGGAATAAAATATTACTCTTATAGAATGGATATAATCATAGTAAGAAGTCTCAATTATGATATGCCTTAGACAAAACAACCTTCAAATTTATATAGAATAACACATTAATTCAATACAAATTAAATATATATTTTATTTAATAAAATGGAAATACAAGATGAAAATACCAAGAAAATACATATAAATATCAAATGACACTCATTAAAATATCGTATCCTCAAATATATTCTTTTAAACTGACTATATTAACAATTTCATCTATATATTAGAATAGCCACTATAGCTTACGATAACACATAATCTCTTTGTAGAATATAAACCATGAGTTTGTGGGAATTATGATAAATTTATAATACCCATGTACTTAAATCAAGTACTTTCAAACACACT
>JARHVA010007087.1:670000-677500 GCA_037957365.1 Torreya grandis
GTATCCTAGTTTTAATTTATTTAGATCACATTTATTATGAATAAATAAATAAATTTTATATTGATAATAAAAGTAGGAAAATAAGATAATGCATTATAGCTCACAAAAAAATACACATGCATGGCCATTCATACAATAGTACCAATCATTAAGAGCATACCAAAATATAAATAAAAAATAAAAAAATTAGTTTACAAAAAAAATGGAATTTATAAATTAATTGTATTTATAATTTAAATTATTCCATCTTTCAATTTAATTCAATATATATATATATATATATATATATATATATATATATATATATATATATATATATATATATATATATATATATATATATATATATATATATATTGTTTTCACTCATGGTGCATCATTGACATATTGGTTTGCATGCCTCTCATTCTCATCCTCATAATTCAACGCCTAATCCTCAAAATTAACATTTTATTATTAACTCTATACAGAATATGCATGTATTTTAACATAAAATAATGGGTGGGGGAGCATATTTCATTAGCTAAAAATATCTAATTATACATGCTCATATTCAACCTATTTACTATTTTTTGCACACTAAATCTAGAACCACCAATTCTTCCTAATGTACCTCTATTATATAACATAATTATCTTAACCTACATGATCCATATATGTCATATATGCCAGGTTTTCATCCATTATTAATGTTTATAGTCCTCAACTACTATTAAACATAAATTACCAACCATTTATCCAATCCTTTTGTCCCCCATTAACAATATAATGGTATTTTTAATTATCCAATATAATTGTGTGCGCCTCTGGTTATATTATGGTTTTAAATATTCATATTCCTAACATTATAAAAGTTTCCATTTATAAATCCATTCCCAATTTAGATACTACATAAATCTATAAATTTCTTGATATAGTTGGATAAACAAAAATCAAGTGAATGAGTACATCCTACATCTCTCCTCCACATATTTTACCAAGTGGTGCATATTTTATGGACATGATGGGAATATTTAATCAATCTCTATAATATATCTAATAAATACAAGAAGATATATGCTTAGTCATGGCCTTTCCTTTTATAGGATCACTTCAAACCAGATTCCTTTTTTTGTGTAGGAAGTCTAACCATCCCTTAATATTAATTATGTGTGATTTTTTCCTCACCCATTTGGGCATACTCAAACAAACATAATATTATCCAAATTGAATTATAATGTTTCATTATATATTATCTATAAAAAATTTCATCGAATTCCATTCATAAAAGACAAGGTGTAGGTTTAATTACTCAACCACTCAAATGAAGTAGTGAACATGGAAAAATTAAATCACATCATCCAAAGATGAGGTATGGTTTTGGGAACAATCAAGTAAAGGTGTGCCTAACTAGTTTTAAATTATCTTAATAAGAAGACATGATATAGCCCATATGCATGTATTGTGTTTTTTACCACATTAAAAATATATGAAGTTAAATTTTTTTTAAAAAGTGAAAATTTATAAAGTTATACGTATAAAAATATAATTTTATATTCTAAAAATAGGGTTATTTAATGCATGATTAGGACTATAGATGATATATAAAATATTACATACATAAAATTAGGTAAAAATCATCCCCTCTTCCAAAAATAAAAATATAATTATTTTAAACTATAATAAAATTTTGAAATAATTGATATAATTTAAGTTGTTGTAATTAATGCATTAACAAAATTTAAAAATTCCCTTTCATAGTCTAATATAAGTAGAAGATATTCTATCGAGGTTCCCATAGAAAAAGATTCTCTATAATTTTGTAGTTGGCAAAAGTTAAAGGAAAGCATGGTATAACTTCATTTTCTAACTTTCACTTTATATAATGGGGAAAACCCCTTCAAATTAATTTTCATGTAAATCAATTTTTGGGGTGTGTTTGACCTTGATTTTTTTATTACTATGACCCAATAAAATATAAATTTGAACCAATTCATATTGTTTAATGTATGACAATCAAATGTCAATTTCGATGTAAAAGGTATAATTTTATATGAATAATTACATTGTAGGAGAGAGATATTGTTATCTTTTGGTGTTTATTTATCATTCACAAATATTGGCACAAGGTATATAAATACTTAGAACTATATTTCCAAGCTACCTAGTGAAAAGCAATGTCTCAGAGCTGTATGGACACTATAAGAAACTATAAAAACATAATATATATGGAGGAGTATACCATTTGATGGTTATCTCATCAGTGTTTATAAAGGCTTGATATGTATTATGTCTAGTTTAAGAAATATTCTTTTATGATGAAAATAATGCACCATGTGGACAATATCTAGAAAGATATATTTTTATTTTTGAAACCCTTTATCCACTTTGGATACTAGGTTTGAGTTTAAAAATTTGGGAAAACAATGTTTTTTCTGACCTCAACCAATCCATAACTAATGATTGAACACTATATACATATATAGTAATAATAAGAGACAATTCAAACCACATGCAACTCCCTATGTTAGGTGTATTTATGTAATAGTGCTCCTTTAATAAATGCAACAAGGGATATAGATTTCAAAACCTATCAACTATAAAGTTTTACTTTGCTTGAGTTGATTCAGTTTTATGTAGGAATTACTTATTATGATTTTCTTATGAATTGTAAATAATAGGGAAGTCCCTTTAAAATTAACAAAGTGTATATGTGAATCATTTAGGAGTTTTAAATATGGAATATGCTTAAACCTATTGTGTATTTATATTTGACACTTTGGGTACTTTATCACACAATAAGAATGTGGAAATTATGGGTTGCCCATAAATATTATTTTAAAATTTAAAAATGCCTATTTATTGGCATGACATGAGTCCATTAAGCTTAAATGCTTGAATAATTCTATAGTTGCATGAGTTTAATGGATTTTTCATATTACTATAAGAGTTTGAACTGTACGTCAGACATATTTTATTAAAATATCAAGGTTCAACATATGTTTTTTTTAAAATATTTTATATAGTCAATCATATAAGTCAGTGTAACTATTTATATATACAGCATATACCTCAATTTGAGAAGAAGGGGAAATGAAAGGTGAAAACATGAAGAGTCACATTCTTATCATAAATATTTAAAATTGTGTGTGATCTATGCCATGTTTTTATAGAAAACTATTGTATCTTCATACTTTTTATTAGCTTATATTTTTTTTATCTAACTATAAAGGTGCTTGTGTTGTATAGATTGACTTAATGTAAATACCTTAATTTATGTTATGTTTATCTTTATCTATCCTTGATAAATTTCATATATTTATACACATTCCCTTATATTTATATTCTCATTTAACCTCTTATCACATAATCAGTTATGTCTTAGCCTCTAAAACTACAACAATTAACATGTCAAGATGAGTAAAAATATGAACCTTTTTCTATAAATTAATTTTTTTATAAAATGTTAGAATGTTACAATACTTTCTAATTTATATGGATGCCAATAATTTGTTAGACATCAAGATATATGAATTAAAAAATATATATATATTCTAGGCTAGGACTGCATGCATAAGAGATAATTTGTATCCGTATCTATAGATAGATCTATGAAATATTATGATAAAATTTTATTCAGTTGTTAGGAGCATAATATATCTAGGCTTGATCACTATTAATTAAAACTGCATTGATATAAAAAAATTCATTTTGAGTGAAGACTTTTTTTAATACTTTCACAACCTCAAGACTAAGCAGACCTTTGTAATTGATCATTGGGTTAATAAAACCATTGATTTGTATACTGATACATGTTTTGTGTAGGCACATGTAATGATCTAAAACTTTAAAGTCTTAGTTGAATAATAATTCAATAACACACAAATAATAATGCTATCTCTTAGAAGAGATGTGTTATTGCTCTAAATTGTTGATACAACATATGCCTATCTCTGGGAAGAGAAGTCTATTTTCATTTTTTGGATACATATATATTTATACCTATTTTTGAAGGTTGGAGGATGATGTGGAAGGTCACCAATACTGAGAGAGATGAAATAATTTGACTTCCATGAATAACAACAACATAGAATTTGAGAAATTACTTTTTTTAGAAACTTACTATTTATAGACTGTACTATTAAAATTAAAATTTTGGGTACTTCCATTTTGTTTTCATAGGTCAAAACCCACCAAGTGTATCTCATTCTATCTCATGTCATTCTCCTCATTCTTAACCTTTCAATGCTTCAAATGGGGACTCAAATAGAGCTATGGTGTAATAGTTATGGCTCTTAGAGGTTCTACAACCAATTAGGGTAGGACCATTGCCTAAATTATCACCTGAAGTGTTGTTTGGATCATTAAATTAAGTGTTATCTATATCATGTAATGTTTGATGTTGTATGTGGTTTCTAATTAATTTAATCAAATGTAAAATTTTGAAAAACTTCCTTTACTATTGAAAATTGTAGTGGTAGAAAAATCCATGGTGTCGATTCCATCTAACATGGAGTGATTTGGTAGAGGTGGAATGGGGATATAAGCTAGGAAAGGATGAATGAAGGATAGATAAACCTTATAGAATAAATCAATTAAAATAATATAGAATGATAGATATAAAAAAATCATTATATGCATGAAATATTTTTGGGCTTCAGCAAGACTTAAAAGAAAAAAATTGGAACAATAAAATATCTATAAAATGTGAAAGGACAAATGGATATAAAAGTATATGTCATAGAATAACAATTGAAGGAATGTGAGGAACTAGACCTCAAGAAGAAAATACAAAGTTTGATTCTTATAAGTATATAAAATATATCAAAGGGATAACAAGGACTAACAATTAATTAGATATTTAGCCAAATGTGGAAGAGAAAGGATGAAGAAAAGGCTTGAAAGGGGACATTTAATAAGATTTAAAACAATTTAATAAAATTTGAAGTAAACACATATAGAGTCAATGATTGTATTTTCAATGTGAAGGATATTCCTTTCAAGACATTATTATGAGACATGTGTTTAATATGGGTTCATGAGTGGTCATTATTTAATCTCAATGAAATTAATATACTAATAAAATTCACATCTAATTCATATAAACCAATGTAAACATTACATGAATTAAATATAAGTAGTCCACTTAAAAAAATTATGGAACTTCATCTAGGATAATTCATCATTTTACTAACATATGATGGGTGTACTAACATTAAATAATATTTTTTGATCTATAAAACTAAGTGATAAGGCAATGGTGTCACTGCAAATGAGGATTATAGGTATGAGATTATAAGAGTCATGATTAAAATAACTATTGAGTTCATATTCAACAATAATTATGCTAACTTGATATTAAATAACCTCAAGAATAAATTGATGTGAGAATTAAAATTCTAGTGCTCTATTTATACTATCCAAGATATAAAAATAATTACAAAGTAAAATATATCCATAAGAATCTATATGGAAATATGATGACTGATGATTTGATGTTATAATTAAAGTGAAATTTTAGTATTTAGGATGTTGATAAATATGTGTGCTTTGTTGAGATAGTTCATAATATATTCATTTCATTATAAGTTAAACTTAATTTCAAGCCAAAGAAGATGCTATGAAATTTATAATTATAATGGAAACAAGAGAATATTGTTACGGCTATCCTACTAGTAATAATAATACTAATGCAAAAAATGATGTCTTCCTATGAATAATAGAGGAATTTGAGGAAGGAAAAAAAATCATAGGTTAGTGTTATGGTGCATACAATGTTGGAAAGGAAACCATAAAATTGAATGCCCAAGAATATTTTTATTTACAGAATGTGTCACAGTGTGGGAAATACAATACTTAATTTCCAATTACTATAACATTATATGTGGTAGATATAAAGTATATACTATACTTTATTCAAATCCCATAAATATGAAAAAAATAGTTATAGAGTTATTATGGTCACTACAAAACAACCCCTTACACCAACTTAAGATGCTAATATAGCAACACAAGGTAAATGTGGTCCCCATAATAGTATACTCAAATAGGATGGATCCATCCTTTCCCTTATTATTAGCATATATGGATACCTCTTCCACCTTAGTACAAAGAGGGATGGGATCCAATATCTCTATAATAACAACCTAATTGGGCTCCACCTATGTAAAAGTTTCAATCTTATTAGGAACCTATATAACCTTAGAGGAAATATGACATATATTAAAACCAACATTAGTCTTGGGGATAACATAAATGATAGCGAAGTTATTAGGGTGGCAATCAAAATAGAAGGAAAGTGAATAAACATCCTTGAAAAGTTGTTAGCTATTATTTGTGTGGTGAATTGAGCTATATCACATGAAATTGTCTCGAAAATCCTCAATGTGAATCTTATTGTGCATAACTTTGATTTTAAAGAAAACATAATAATTAAGATTTCTAATTTTTTTTAAAAATACAGTAAAAATAATATAATGTCAAATGTGAATATTTGAAGCTCTTACATGAAAAAAAAGGTTTTTCCTAAGTTGTTACTATAAATTAGCATAGGGAATATTCTTCTTACATAGGTAAATATGCCTACACAGAAGATATTGTGGAAGGTATATGAAGACAAATATCCAGATCTTCTGAGAGATAAGGTTATGATGAATGAATAAGACCAGCTATCATAATAAATTTAAAATAGAGACACTAAGGAAATATATCTTACAATATCTTACTCCCAAATGTATGAAAATATTGTCAACAACATTTGGTAAAAAAAAGTAGTCATTTCCTTGAAATACTTGCTAAAACTACTAAACACCCTAACAAATAAATATAGTTCCCAAAATATGAAAAAATTGTCGTCGAATTTTTTATGTTATGAAAAATAAGGAAAACCAACAACAAAATGAATGATTTAATATGTTAAAAATAATAAATTTAGGGATGTGAACACAAGAATGGATATTAATATCATATGGTATGAGCTTCCTATTTATGTTTATGAATTTGTAAACAATGTAAACATGACTCCTTGACACACATGATGATGTATTGAAAGATCAAATATAATCTATATTCATGTGTCTCTCAATTTTATAGGCTATGGTTGATATGAGCTTATTAAAAGGATAGAGCATGCAAAGATAAAAGTAGTATACCCTATTTTGTGTGGGGATTTTGAGGTGATTGTAATGAATACAAATGAAACTATCTACGCTTCCTTAATTAGGAATAAATGGACCTTCGATGGTCTCATGGCCTTTAATAAAATGGATAATAAATTAGACATACATAAGAATGATGTTATTATTTAAATAAATTTTAACAATTATGAGAGTAAGTAATATATAATATCAAAATAATGTTTATCTCCATATGTGCACTAGGTAGGTAATTGGTTAACATTTAATATAGAGCCTAAGTAAGAATAATTTAAAATTATTAATTTTCCTTATTATTCCTATGCTGTAAAGGAGATAATAGGGTTACAAAAGGTAAAATATGAAGGGGATTAACTAGTTCAAATAA
>JARHVA010007087.1:690000-697500 GCA_037957365.1 Torreya grandis
TTTTTCCCTAACCCAATTGGGCATACTCAAACAAACATAATCTTGACGAAATTAAATTATAAGGTTACATTATATATTATCTATAAAAATTTTCATCAAATTCCATTCATGAAAGACAAGGTGTAGGTTTCATTACTCAACCACTCAAATGAAGTAGTGAACATGGAAAAATTAAATCACATCATCCAAAGATGAGGTATGGTTTAGAGAACAATCATGCAAAGGTGTGCCAAACTAGTTTTAAATTATATTAATAAGAAGACTTGATGTAGCCCATATGCATGTATTGTGTTTTGTATTACATTAAAAACATATGAAATTAATTCTTCAAAAAAAGCAAAAAATTATATAGTTATACGTATAAAATTATAATTTTATATTCTAAAAATAGGGTTATTTAACACATGATTAGGACTATAGATGATATATAAAATATTACATACACAAAATTAGGTAAAAATCATCCTCTCTTCCAAATTAAAAATATAATTATTTTAAACTATAATAAAATTTTGAAAAAATTGATATAATTTAAGTTATTGTACTTAATGAATTAACATGATTAAAAAAGTCCCTTGCATAGTCTAATATAAGTAAAATATATTCTATCAAGGTGCCTGTGGAAAAACATTCTCTATAATTTTATAGATGGAAAAAGTTAAAGGTAAGCATGGTATACCTTTATTTTCTGACTTTCAATTTATATAATGAGGAAAACCCCTTGAAATTAATTTTCATGTAAATCAAGTTTTTGGGGTGTGTTTGACATTGATTTTTTTTATTACTATGACCCAATAAAATATACATTTGAATCAATTCATATTGTTTAATGTATGACAATAAAATATCACTTTTGATGTAAAAGGAATAATTTTCTATGAATAATTACATTGTAGGAGAGATATATTCTTATCTTTTGGTGTATATTTATCATTCACAAATATTGGCACATGATCTATAGATGCTTAGAACTATATTTCCAAGCTACCTAGTGAAAATCAATGACTCCGAGTTGTATGGACACTATAAGAAACTAGAAAAACATAATATATATGGAGGAGTATACCATTTGATGGTTATTTCATCAGTGTTTATAAAGGTCTGATATGTATTATGTCTAGTTTAAGTAATCTTATTTTATGATAAAAATAACTCGTTATGTGCACAATATATAGAAACCTATCTCCTTGTTTTTTAAACCCTTTATCCACTTTGGATACCAGGTTTGAGTCTAAAAATTTGGGAAAATAATGTTTTTTTCTGACCTCAACCAATCCATAATTAATGATTGAACACTACATACATATATAGTAATAATAAGAGACAATTTAAACCCCATGCAACTCCCTATGTTAGGTGTATTTATGTAATATTGCTCCTTTAATAAATGCAACAAGGGATATAGATTTCAAAACCTGGAACTATAAAGTTTTACTTCTCTTGAGGTGCTTCAGACTTATATAGGACTTACTTATTATGATTTTCTTATGAATTATAAATAATAGGGAAGTCCCTTAAAATTTAACAAAGTGTATATGTGAATTCTTTACGAGTTATAAATAGGGAATATGATTAGACATATTGTGTATTTATATTTGACACTTTGGGTATTTTATCACATAATAAGAATGTGGAAATTATGGGTTGCCCATAAATATTATTTTGAAATTAAAAAATGCCTATTTATTGGCATGACATGAGGCCATTAAGCTTAGACGCTTGAATAATTTTATAGTTGCATGATTTTAATCGATTTTTCATATTATTATAAGGGCTTGAAGTGTACTTCACATATATTTTATTAAAATATCAAGGTTCAACATATGTTTTTATTTTGATACTTTATATAATCGGTCATATACATCAGTGTAACTATTTATATATACAATATATACCTCGATTTGAGAAGAAGGGGAAATGAAAGGTAAAAACATGGAGAGTCACATTCTTCTCATAAATATTTAAAATTGTTTGTGATCTATGTCATATTTTTATAGAAAACTAATGTTTTTTCATAATTTTTATTAGCTTATATTTTTTTATCTAACTATAAAGATGCTTGTGTTGTATATATTAACTTAATGTAAATACCTTGATTTATGCAATGTTTGCCTTTATCTATCCTTGATAAATTTCATATATTTCTACACATTCCCTTATATTTATATTATAATTTAACCTCTTATCATATAATGAATTATGTCTTAGCCTCTAAAACTAAAATAATTAACATGTCAAGATGAGTAAAAATATGAACTATTTTCTAAAAATTATTTTTTTAATAAGATGTTAGAATGTTAGAATACTTTCCAATTTATAGGGATGCTAATAATTTGTTAGACATCAAGATATATGCACTCACAAAAGAAGAATATTCTAGGTTAGGACTGCATGCATAAGAGATAATTTATATCCATATCTATAGATATATCTATGAAATATTATGATATCATTTTATTGAGTTGTTAGGAGCATATATATCTAGGGTTGATCATTATTAATTCAAACCACATTGATATAAAAATTTCATTTTGAGTGAATAAATTTTTTAAAACTCTCACAACCTAAAGACTAAGCAAACCTTTATAATTGATCATTGGGTTAATAATACTACTGATTTGTATACTGATACATGTTTTGTGTAGGCACATGTAATGATCCAAAAACTAAAATTATTAGTTGAAGAATAATTCGAGAACACACAAATAATAATTCTATCTCTGAGAAGAGATATTGTATTGCTCTAAACTACCGATACAACATGTCTATCTCTAGGAAGCGATGTCTATTTTCATTTTTGGGATACATATATATTTATTACTATTTTTGAAGGTAGGAGGACGATTTTAAAGGTCACCAATATCAAGGGAGAGGAAATGGTTTGGCTTCCATGAATAAAAACAATATAGAATTCGAGAAATTACTATTTTTAGAAACTTACTATTTCTATACTGCACTACTAAAATTGAAATTTAGGGTACTTCCATTTGGTTTTCATGAGTCAAAACCCACCAAGTGGAGCTCATGCTATCTAATTCCATTCCCCTCATTTGTAACCTTCCAACGGTTCAAATGGGGACTCAAACAGAGCTATGGTGAAAAAGTTATGGCTCCTAGAAGTTCTACCACCAATTGGGGTAGGACAGTTTCCCGAATTATCACCTGAAGTGTTGTCTAGATCATTGCCTTAAGTGTTATCTAGATCATGTGATGTTTGATGTTGTAAGTGTTTTTTCATTAATGGAATTAAATGTAAAATTTTGAAACAACTTCCTTTACTATTAAAAATTGTAGTGGTGGAAAAAGACATGGTGTCGATTCCATCTAACATGGAGTGATATGGTAGAGGTGGCATGGGTATACCAGCTAGGAAAGAATGAATGAAGGATAGAGGAACCTTAGAGACTAAATCAATTGAAATAATATAGAATGATAGATATAAACAATGCATGATATGCTAGAAATATTTTTGGGCTTTAGCAAGACTTAAAAGAAAAAAAATTAGAACAATAAAATATCTATAAAATGTGAAAGGACAAATGGATATGAATGTAGACGTCATATAATAATAATTGAAGGAATGTGAGAAAATAGACCTCAAGAAGAAAATACCAAGTTTGATTCTTATAAGTATATAAAATATATCAAAGGGATAACAAGGACTAACAATTAATTAGATATTTATCCAAATTTATAAGAGAAAGGATGAATAAGAGGCTTGAGAGGGGACATTTAAGAGTATTTAAAACAAGTTAATAAAATTCCAAGTAAGCACATATGGAGTCAATGATTGTATTTTCAATATGAAGGATATTCCTTTCAACACATTATGATGAAACATATGTTTAAGCTAGGTTCATGAGTGGTCATTATAGAAATTATACGGATGGTTCATCCACTCTAATGAGATACATCCTATATGTCTTCTTTAATTATAAGGACAAGTAGAACAAAATTGTTTTAGGATTTAACACTAACTTGGAAGTGGCTTGTATAAGTTACTTAAATATTTGATAGATGTTAAAATGAATTTAAAGGTGAATCCAACACATTATTTATTCTCAATGAAATTAATATACTAATAAAACTCACATCTAATTCATATAAACCAATGTAAACATTACATGAATTAAATATAAGTAGTCCATTTAAAAAAATTATGGAACTTCATCTAGGAGAATTCATCATTTTACTAACATATGATGGGTGTACTAACATTAAATAATATTTTTTGATCTATAAAACTAAGTGGTAAGGAAATGGTGTCACTCCAAATGAGGATTATAGGTATGAGATTATAAGAGTCATGATTAAAATAACTATTGAGTTCATATTCAACAATAATTATGCTAACTTGATATTAAATAACCTCAAGAATAAATTGATGTGAGAATTAAAATTGAAGTGCTCTATTTATACTATTCAAGATATAAAGCTATTTACAAATTAAAATATATCCATAAGAATCTATATCTAAGTATCATCACTGATGATTTGATTTTATAATTAAAGTGAATTTTTAGTATTTAGGATGTTGATAAATATGTGTGGTTTGTTGAGATAGTTCACAATATATTCATTTCATTGTAAGTTAAACTTAATTTCAAGCCAAAGATGATGTTATGCACGTTGTAATTAGGATGGAAACAATAGAGTATTTTTATGGCTATCCTACTATTAATAATAATACTAATGCAAAAATTGATGTCTTACTATGAATAATAAAGGAACTTCAGGAAGGAAAAAAATACAAAGGTTAGTGTTATGGTGCATATAATGCTAGAAAGGAAACCATAAAAATGAATTCACAAGAATATATATATTTTTTAAATGTGTCACAGTGTACAAAATGCAATACTTAATTTTGAATTACTATAACATTATATGTGGTAGATACAAATTGCATACTATAGTTTATTTAAATCCCATAAATATGATAAAAATAGTTGTAGAGTTATTATGGTTACTACAAAACAATCCCTTGTACCAATTTAAGATGCTAATATAACAACATAAGGTTAATGTGGTCCCCATAATATTATACTTCAATAGGATGGAACCATCCTTTACCTTATTATCAGCGTATATGGATACCTCTTTCACCTTAGTACAAAGAGGGATAGGCTCCAACATCTCTACAATAAAAATCTAGTCAGGCTTCACTTATGTAAAAGTTTTAATATTATTAGGAACCTCCATAAATTTAAAGGAAATATGACATATATTAAAAACAACATTAGGGTTGGGGATAACCTAAATGATAAGGAGATTATTAGGGTGGCAATCAAAATATAAGGAAAGTGAATAAACATCCTTGAAAAATTGTTACCTATTATTTGTGTGGTGAATTGAACTATATCACAAGAAATTGTCTCAAAAATCCTCAATGTGAATCTTATTGTGCATAATTTGGATTTCAAAGAAAACATAATACTTAAGATTTCATAATTTAAAAAAAAATATAGTACAAATAATATAATGTCAAATGTGAATATTTTAAGCTCTTATATGAAAGAACAAGGTTTTTCCTAAGTTGTTACTATAAATTAGAATAGGGAATAGTGTTCTTACCCTTTCAAAGATTCCTACATAGAAGATATTATGGAAGGTATATGAAGACATATATCCAGATCTTCTGAGAGATAAGGTTATGATGAATGAATTAGACCAGCTATCATATTAAATTCAAAATAGAGACACTAAGGAAAGATATATTATAATATCTTACTCCAAAAGGTATGAAAATATTTTGAAAAAATTTAGTAAAAGAATGTTGTCATTTCCTTGAAATACTTTTTAAAACTACTAAACACCCTAAAAAATTAATATATTTCCCAAAATATGAAAAATTTGTTGTACAATTTGTTATGTTGTTAAAAACAAGGAAAACAAACAACAAAAGGAATGATTTCATATGTAAAAAATAATAAATTTAGGGATGTGAACACAAGAATGGATATTGATATCATAGGGTATGAGATTCCTATTTATGTTTATGAATTTGGAATAAATGTAAACATGACTCCTAGATACACATGATGAGCTATTAGAAGGCCAAACATAAGCTATATTCATGTGACTCTCAATTTTGTAGACTATGGTAAATATGATCTTATTAAAAGGATAGAGGATGAAAATATAAATGTACTATACCCTAGTTTGTGCGGGGATTTTGAGGTGATTGACATGAATACAAAAGAAACTATCTACCCTTCCTTAATTAGGAATAAATGTACCTTTGTTGGTCTAATGGCCTTTAATACAATGGATAATAAATTAGACATACATAAGAATGATGTTATTATTTAAATAAAGTTGAACAAGTATGAGAGCAAGTAGTATATAATATCAGAATAATGTTCCTCTCCATATGCGCACTAGGTAGATAATTGGTTAACATTTAATATAGAGACTAAGTAAGAATAATTTAAAATTATTAATTTTCCTTATTATTCCTAGCTTGTATAGGAGATAATAGGGTTACAAAAGGTAAAATATGAAGGGTCTTAACTAATTCAAATAATATAGTCACTTTCATAGTCCCAAATAGTATGGTATAATTCTCATTCTATGTGATCTCCAGCATGATATTCGTAAGAATAGGGTATAAATTGCCTTATGTGTGATCTGAACCATGATCATAAATTGAAAATGTTAATAATTTTAATAATAATAGATATTATATTATACCAAATATGGAATGTACTATCCCTTGTAACCTAGTTCATCACAAGGTCTCAATAAAATGCAAATGTGCAACATTAGTTTCTTGGGAACTATCTTGAAGGGAGACATGCTAGAAATATCACATGCTCATAATCATGTCTTAATATAATTATAAATATTTTGATTATTTTGATCCCAAATGAGAGAAACCACTTAACATATAATCAAATGTAACTATATACATTGATATGACCTTATCTTCATAATTTTTTATGATGTAAGACTTGTAATGATGATGACAAAATGAATGACTAATGTGTAGGCCCTGGACATGTATATTATGGATATATTTAATTTTATAATAAATAAATATAAATCAAAGAGGATATGAGAAGATTTTGAAATAGATTAGGGTAAATTTGTATATATATATCTATCTCCAGGGGAAAGATATGCATAGTTAAATAATAGAATTTAGTGATAAGTGGTAATTAAGGAATTAGGAATTTATTAAATGTGAAAGGGAAACATAAAATAAATAGGGTTAAATTTGATAGACTAGTGATTGTGAATTAATTGAAACAATTACTTAAGAAGGAGATGAAACTAAACAAAGGACGGTAAAACGGAATATTCAAGCTAAAAAGTGAGAGACTTGAGGTGTTTATGAGTAAATGTAGATTATATGAAGTTTTGAAGGGTCCAATGTAGTTGGAAAGTGTCCAAAAAGAGCAAGACATACAGAACATGCCATGTGTGGTTAAACATTACAAATAAATAGTGTAAACAAGTATTTTACAAAAAATATATGGCTACACATATAGGTGAGGGGTA
>JARHVA010007087.1:707500-715000 GCA_037957365.1 Torreya grandis
ATTTTATTAGCAACCTAAAGTATTTACAATGGCTTCAAATACCATGTCATCCCAAAACTAATATGGAAGATTTGGGAATCTAACACAAATTGGTTTAACATTGAAAATTTCAGTTTGGGCATTAAAATATGGATGCCAAGACTTAACCAAAAAATTATGTTTATCCCAGTCCCACACAATATCTTTGAAAATATACTTTATATCTTCTACTAAGTTAAAAATTAGAATGAAAAATCCTCTAGAACAGGGGTGAATCTTAATCTTACCTTCCACCAAATGTTGACATTGGAATGAGATGACTTATTATATGGATTTAAGAGTTGGCCAAAGACCTTAAAATTTAAACATATATACCTATTTGGTGGGGCATTTCTCCTTCTCAGTAGTGACTTCCGTTTTAGGTTTAAAAAGAAAGAACAACTAGGGTTTCCTTGGCTGGAATCATGATGAATATTTTGCATCCTCCGATAGCTTTAACAAAGGATATTCCCCCTGACATGGACTATGTTCTTTCCTCTAAGAGCATGGGGTCAGTGCTCCCCTATTTCCCATTTCTTGGTGTCCCAAGCATATCTTGATCTATTTATGGTAGCTTCAAACTTGAGCAAGCACAAGTTTTACCCATTGACCCTATACTACCTATGGCCATTCCTCCTTAATTCATGTCCTTTTCTCCACTATCTTCCAAACCCCACCTAATCATATCTCCATCATATCCTTTACACAAATATTGTGAACAGTGACACCACTATCTAACCTAGTATTCAAATTAACATTTGATGAGTCTAGATCTATAATTTCCATGATCAAAGCCTCTACCACTACTATCATTGCATTAGGTTTTCAAACCCCTCAATATACATGTTTCTAAACTTCATTTTTAACAAGAAGTGTCATACATTACTATCTTAAAATATTTAATTTTATAAAATAGGAATAACGAAAGCATATATCTGAGATAGATAATACATTGGGATTCAAACATGGATCATGCCTCCCAAATTTAAAGAATTACATTCCCAAAAAACTTCAATTACTCATATTTTGAGGAAAACATTTCCTCACTTTGTTGGCTTGTCTTTGAGGTGATTTTTTTTATGTGTTCCTTATGAAATTCAAAGGTTACATCTTCATTCCCATCGTGTGTCTCATTTCCTTCCATCAAACAAGGTTTAAGACTATGAAAAATAGAGAAAAACCTTATATTATGTTATTTTCTAGGTTAATATATATGCCTCACAATATATTGAACCTATCTATTACATTATCATTCAAAATGATAAAATACTTCTCACCAATAACATTCATTTTAGTTTTCTTACCTTTAGCTATAGTTATCAATGAGATCTATTATTTCCCTTTAAATGATTGGATAGTGTAGTCTTTGTGATCTTGAGTAATTTTATAGATTCAATCTTCTCATGAAGATCATGCAAATACATGGAGGGTATGCTAATGACTAGATACAAACCTCAATTTGTACTACATACATAACAATAATGTCAACGAGATGTTTAATTATTGCAAACCTGACATTAAAATGTTTGGAAACGTTTATCTATGATCCTCAATTAACCATCCTAGTGCATAAGGATTTTGATGATTTTATACTTCCAACTCAAGAATATCTACTATCTATTTACTAATTACTTTTAATTTAGAGAATAATTTAAAAATAAGATCAATTAAGGCTCCTATCCTTAGGTGGAATGAAAATAACTAATTATAAATGACTTCAGCAATTGAAAACTTCCATTTTTGCTAATGTTTTCATCAAGGTATTTATTGATCTACCTTATAAAATTTGTATTATAGTATTGGTGCTTGTAGTAAATTTTGGTTACTAGTGGCCGAGGGTTTTCGAGTTGGCATCTTCAAGTTTCCCAAGAGTGGTTACATGTTGGTGCTTACCTATAACACTACTTGACTGATATGTGTTATGTATCTTTTAGAATTCAATTCTTTTGTCTGCTCACTTTTTTCCCAGCTTTTTCGATTGATGGTTGCCTAGATATCTAGATTTATGCTTATCTATTTCTATTCTATTAGAGGATTTTTTTTTCTCTAGGTCTAATCTTCTAGCTAGATCATTCTATATCATAGAATAAATTCCCATTTTTCATTTTTAGTATCTATTAGAAATATCAATGAAAAAACATCTACCATTGTTCTTATTTTGAATATTGATGTGGAGAAGTTTTTAAGGTTCACCCTTTTTTAGTGTCATTACAAAAACATATCTTCCCTTTCAAGTAAGGCATATCTTCTCTCCCCATCTTAGTTTCATCCATATGATTTTTAAAAAATTCATTTCATGAATTTAATCTTCCACTTGTTCCTAAAGGGATGAAATTAAGGATGAAAATTGTAGAAAAGTCCTTCAATGAGATGAGTAACATCACATTTATTATAATGCTTCATAAATTTGATTTTAGAAACAAAATTATTATTAAACACACCTTCCTTACCATTTTAAGAAGTATCAAAACTTCCTCTTCATCCATCTCAATAAAATGAGCTTCAAAACAAGCCTTATCAAGATCTTTGGGCTTGGAAAGTAACACTAACCTCCTCAAGTGACATTGCAATCCCCCAACTTATTTCATCAAAGTGTCATGATCAATTTTCTCTTCACCCATTTGGAATAGCATCTCTCAAAACATAGTAATATAATCCTACACACCTTGTTTTGATTATTAACTAAGATACTAAAAAACCAAAATAACTTTCCTTATCATAGAAAATATGAAATAATAAATTATTAATTATAAAGTTATACTCATCCCACTTACTAATATGTGTTGTCTTCTTCATAAATAATTGATGAACATAACTCTTAAACCAAGCTAGTGTATGTTTAGATAAATTTAACATCATAGCAGATTTCTATTACACTTATTACTCTAATGTAAAGTGAAACATACCTCAAGTTGAGATAGCCATTCTTAATTTTTTTCCACATTTACAATTCATTCATACAAGTGAATTTAAATATTTTCTTCAAATTTAAATGGAGATGGAGCTCTGTTAGTATGGACTTTATTATCATAACTAGGAGATTCTATCTCCACAAGTGCTTCCACTTTATCTATAAAAGACACCTAGAAATTCCATGAGTGCACCCATAACGGAATCCACTTTTTCAAGCTTTTAAATGAAAGAGAATACTAGTAACATCCTCTTCCAATTTGTGTAATTATTATTCATTTGCTTAGGTCTCTTCCTCATCATAACTTATCATGTTTCTCACTTATTTATTCCACATCCTTATGGTGATGTATTTTTTCAAGGGAACTAAGTCATCTTCCTCACTAGAAGTTGTTGCTTATGTAATGGGCATAAAACTGTACACACATCATATAAAATCACACATTGCATTGCAATACAAATTAATGTAACTTTCAAAAAGTGTAAGAAACATTTTATGTTAATGGAAATTTTGATCTTATACCAATCTAATATATAAACTATGAGGATGTTCCATATTAATCTTCACAAACTTGGATCCTTTTGACCTCCTAATTCACCATGAATGATCAAGTAATGATCTAAGCTATTTTTATTGTCAAAACATAAATATGAAGTGATGAAATCAAAAATTGAGGCTACTAGAATGAAACTAGATAAGAATATATCAAAATAAAGGACACATAATAGAAGATATGTTCAATGGAAATGTGATGTGTTAAAAACTCCAATGCGTAACTCAATTGTACTCCTCTTTTCACTATCTAATTATTAACATGTAATAATTACTATAACTCCTTATAATTTCATGATTTTTTTAATTACTATATTATCCAAAATTTCACATAAATCCTCTTAAATCTTACAACACCTTAATAATAATATTGAAACTATAAAAAACACTTAAAAATAGGATAATACTAAGAAACATAAACAAAGATCTATATTTTTAAATTATACAATGTGGATTCAAATCTCAGACCTCACACTACATGCCTCTGCCTTCTAAAAAGGTTGTATTTATCCCCTCTTTCTTGAGAATAAACCCAAAAATTGTAATTGAACTATCGATAAGTAGAGGAAACATTTTCTATCATTCCCTTTCTATGTTTTATATTTTGGAGAAACTATTAGTCTATCCAAACTAGCAATTATGTGACTCCTAGGGTAGTTATCATTGTTATGATGGTTTCACAACCTTGACCTTGAAACACCAGTAATTTCACATCCGCCAAGGTGGTTGCACAATTGCCACTTACATATAGTGTTTGTTCCACTATATATCAAAAAATACTAAATAATTAAAGAGCTTAAAATTAATGACTTTGTCATTTCTAAATATAACCAAATCATCCCCTTACTAATTCTATGATTTAAAATTATTCAAAATAATGTTATAACATCACGTATCTTATAATAAATCTTTTTAAACATGAATTACATAAATTAAGAATAATGTAAACATATAACAAACATAATAATATATTAATATTCAAATTTGGACTCCATGAATAATGTATGTCCTTTATTAGTTTATCCACCTATTTATTATCATCTTATTTATCAATATGGTCATCATTTAAATTTAATAAGTTAGAAAACATAAATATATTCTTAACACATATAAATTATCAATGAATGATGCACTGCCATACTTAGTTATATGTTTGAGCCTCATCTCTTGTTCTATTTACCTTTTGAATTATTTTCTTCTTTTATTATGACCCATGATGTATTTTTTATAGTTTTCTTAATTTATCTTTCAAATTTAATATTTACCAATTAACTCTGGTTGCTACTCTTTGACTCTAATATTTTCACTTGATTTTTCTTTATCATGTTCATGGGAGTTTATTATTTCTTGCCATTGTTGTTTTCTTCCTAATAGATTTCAATTTTTCCTTCATGTGCTTTATGTTTCTACTTAATTTAACCTTTGATGTCATTTTCTTGACACATGTCTTAGAGTTTTTTTATTTTTACAATCTATATCATCCAAAAAGAGTTAATTTCTAATCTTTGACTCTATTTTTCTCCCTTGATTTTTCTTTATCATGTTCATGGGAGTTTATTATTTCTTGAATTTGAAATTTTCTTCTTAATTGACTTTAATTTTTCCTTCGTGTGATTTATGTTTCTACTTAATTTAACCTTCGATGTTATTATCTTGACACATGTCTCAGAGTCTTTTTATTTTCACGATCTATGTCATCCAAATAATAATAATTTTTCTATGTTTCCATAGTCTATGTCATGGATTTATCAAGGCATGGACCCATAAATATCCTTGAAATTGATAAATATTATACCATAGGTATACACTAATCTTAACTTGCCTTTATATAGGGCATAATTCTTGATTTTTTATTTTTTCACATTGTATCCATGATGAAAATATTAGCTATGAGTATATTGATTACATTTTATCAATTGGAACATAGTTATATGTAAATTATTGTGTCGATAGATAGTTTACAATAGTATTAGTTGGGTGGCAAGTAATCATGAGAGTTGTTCAATTTTATATTTATTTTTATAATTGACTAATGTTTAATTATCATAGATAAATTTTAATTTTAAATTTGAAATCTATTTAATCATCACTTACAATTTTCTTTCTTTTATTAAATAAGTTAATAGAAACATTATAATATATCAACCATATACTGAAGTTTGGAGTTTATTTATTTTTCAAAAAAAAAATTGAGAAAAAAAATTGATGTAGCTAGATAGATTCCATTTGTCACCAATTAGTTAAAAAATAAAGGAAATTTTAGTGAATTTATTAATCAATGTGATATGTGAAAAATATAAAATATTAAGATTGATATCACTTGGCATATTTTAGATAGATGTAGTCAATATATTTATACTAGTTTGCATTCCATCATAGTTCCATATAAATAAATTACATTATAACATGTTTGATTCTAAAATGATATATTTGTATATTATACATGAATAATTTTATTTCCTCTCTTAAAAATGATGCATGTAATCTTTTTTTTGAGATGTGTGTTTTTAAGTTTATGTCATAATTCACAAAAGGACATACATTCCACCAAACATTTTTCAAGCTCCAAATATTATAATACAAGAATATTGATATTCAGTATATATTTTTTTCCTCTAAATTGAAACATTTGTGTTTTTCTTATTCTTTAACATATCGATCAAGTGAAATTTATGACATCAAGATACAGTTAATATATTTATTACTTAATAATAATTAAATGATTTATTTAGCCTTATAAAAAAATTACTTATAAATGCATGTAATATTTGTCATAGATTGAGAGATATGGATATCTACATAGACATCCAAAAACTAGTACACAACGCAAATGAAGAACCCACACATCTCTATGTAAATCATGTATCATTTTATTTTTTTCTTTGTAGAATTTAGCATATCATTTTTATATGTAATTATTCATATTAATTTTCCTTGTAATTTTAAATTTAAATTGGAGTTCTTTTAGGTCATTAAGGAATGTTTTAAGAGTGCTAAATATTGTATCCACCTTATTTTTGTATTATTTTGATATGTAGATGTATAAAGACACATCAAAAATGAATTATTATATATAAATTTAAAAATGATCCTTCAATATTTATTAATTATAAATTATAATCTTATATAATTCATATGTATTTATTAATTATTATAAATTAAAATTTATAAATAACTTCTTTTGTGTGTTTCTAATTTTTTTCCCCTTATGTTCCCCTCTTTTTCTCTCTGGGCCATTGCGAAGATGTTCTCAAATTGGTTGTAAGTAATTTCATATATGTACAAGTGGATGATGCTATTATTTTAATATTTTCTATCACTGTTTCAATGGGATCTATGCATAATTTTGATCTAAACTTATTTCCCATACCCTTTGTATTCATATTCAAAATACACTATAATTGCTTTTATATACTAAGGGTTTTGTTCAAATGGATTGTGTGATATTCTTGTTAAATTCAACATTTAATTATGTGGAATAGGATGCTTCTAATTGTATTTGGGAAATAAATGGTTGATGAGGATGATTACTCATTCTCAAAGTAGGAACAACAAAAATAATTTATAATCTCACTTAAGATATCAAACTTCAGTTGCGTGTTTCAAATCTATCATAAATTTATAGATTAATTATAAAATATAATATTATGATATATATGTTTCTTAATGAATGATATTTATTGATTTTATTTACAAATTACTTATTAAGATAGATATTTCTTGATTTAATTTAGATGTTTCCTAATGAATGATATTCTTAAGAATGATAGAAAATCTTTAATATTTTATATAGATATTTGTTGATTTCATTTAGATGTTTCGTAATGAATGATGAATTATTATGAGGTCAATTACATCATGTAAATAAGAGCTAAAGAAAATATTGTGATAGTTTCTTGTCTGATTACTCAATCTCATTGTAATAACAATAAAAGATCCCTTGTAATTTTATTCAAGATTTCAAAATTTAATTGCATGTTTCGAAAATATCATAAATTTATAAATTAATTATAAATTAT
>JARHVA010007087.1:725000-745000 GCA_037957365.1 Torreya grandis
ATTTTGTTAATATATTATTTCACAATATATAATCATTGTATTGATGAGCTTTGAGTAGGTCATAAGTATACATCTATATTTTTTAGCTATGATAGTTTCTTTAATAAGACATATTATCACATCCTTTTATTTAAATGCACATACTACATCATGATTGATTTTAGGTTTTTTCATTGTAGTTTATAATATATTATTATATGATCACTTATTAGACATATTTACATGAAAAATATTTCTATGTGACCGTTCTAGCTTCATCTAATGCTTTCTTCTTTATTTTCATCTACTTATTTAAAATTCCATGATCTTTCCCTATTAACTCACCTAATGTAGAGTTAGTTATGTTTGGCCCTTATATTTCATATTATATCAACTATGCTTGATGTAGTCCTTTTATTTCTTGCAGTCCGTTTTGAGCTATTTTGACCCCACTTGATATAGTTTGGTTCCCTTCTCTAGTAACTCAATATGCCTGATGTAGTACTACTTTTGTTTCTAGTTTTTATACGATATTGATCTAGATCGAGTCCATAAACATATATATGGCTCACAAATCTCATTTTTATAAGAAACACACACTATTCTTATATGCTTTCACATGATAACCTATCTTTAGTATAACAAGAGGGATTGGGTAGTAAACATTATAATTGTGGATTAAAATGTTTTATCAAGATATTTTAAATTCTTGATAAAGAAGATCGACAAGAGAAATTCACTCAGTATTTTGAGTCCCCATCTAAGTCTACTTAATTATTCATCATTATATTTTTATCCTTCACTTAAAATAACTCTCATAAATTGCCACTTGAGTTGAGAGAGATATTAATGTACAAAAAAATCAAACAAAGATAAGTATCTCTATTTATAAACTCTTTATTTTTTTCGTTTTATGTGCATAGACTAGATTATTATGTTTTTGTCTTCTGAATCATGCTTAACTTAGATTATATTATCCTTGCATGCCACTATGTTCCTAGTTTAGATACCTCTTTGTTACAACCCCTAGTCTAAATACCTCTTTGTCATGCTAGGTGTTTATTTATCTTTGGATTACCTCTTTTACATCTTGGATCTAGGTTGTCTTAGTTCATCAATTTTTTGCATAGGCTCCTTAAGTATATCTTTGATCTCATTTTTAATAATATATCTTGTTTATAACCTCTAATCCGCTTTGTGATGTGGTTGATTTTATGTATGTTGGGTTTAATTTGGTATTTTTTTCTTATATTATAATATATTTTTATTGTTGGTCGTATTTATCACATATATAAGAAAATGTTATAAATTCATGAAAATATACTAATGTCTAGTTTTTATTTTTTCTAATTCTATGTCTAAAAATTTGGGGTCTTGTATTTGTTTATTTGATTCCAAACCTCCTACCATCTCTTTGAAGCTCAAAAATTCCCGTACATCTATCTTTTTTGACCCATATAATGGTGTTGATATAGAGTTACATATTTCCTCTGTGTAAGGCTTTACCCAATATTTAATTTTCTACTTATGATTGTCATATGGTCCTCCTCTATGATCTTTTGGGCATGTTGAATACGAATTTAATTGCTTAAATTCTGGTTTATCAGCGTATGTCCCATCAATTTATGTTTGGGGTATTGTTATATCCGAGTTTCTTTGCATATCTTTAACAGAATAATGACAAGTTTATTGTATTTTTCTTCTGTTTTTTATATGTTTTTTTTTTTTTTTTTTAATAATTTATTTTTCATCAGTTTTTTTTCCTTAAATAACAAACATCTCATTATGTAATGTACGTAAGATGGCAAATCACATAACGATTTTATCGATCATTAATAAATTAACTAGATTATATATACACATGTAATTCGATGAAATTAAATGAAACATTGATATCTTAATGGGATTATATATGAACATATGATTCCTTAATGATCTACTTGTAATTTGACGTACTATACTATGCAATCAATGATTTGGCAATGGGCGGGTAAATTATTATTAAATGATTGACTTAATTTAATTATTACATATCTATTCATAGTGGTATATGTGTTACGCCCATTTATTGTAGGTTAGTTATTTATCTATATAACATGGTCTTTACAGGTGAGGGACAATGAATACATTTCAAACTCTTGTTTGGAATGATATACACGCGCGATAGATTATAAAATTTATAGTCGGTTATGAGTTTTTACATAAATTATATGCAATTTTTTTTTAACGATAAATTTTAAATCAAAATCCTTCAATTTTCTTTATAGATATATCCAAAGCCTTATATACCATTTCATAGACCCTCAAAACATAAAATTACTTGTTTACACTGCTTTTCTTAAGATACTCGGCCTTTTGATATTATCATAACCATGTCACGTCAACTGTGTGTACTGACAACAATGCACCGACAGCTGCGAACGACTGCAGAGCTACACGATGCGTACACGCGTTTGACTGCGAAGCCACACAATTCCTACACGCCTTTGACTTAGTGTATGAACATGGAGTAGTGCTTAATAGCTTTAAAAGGGCGATTTTGACCGATGAAATTCAGTATAGTTTGGAAGAGCGAAGCCCCATAAAGTTTCAGTTTGGTGAGGTAGTGTTTGAGTTTGGGATGAGAATGATGATAAATATATGTGAAGCGAATTGCATCCGTGTAGGTATGAATAATAGTAACAGGAAAACCAGTATTTCTGAGAGGGCAACATCCAAAGCATATATATTCATCTTTATGGAGAAGAATATATATTTTTTACATATTTTAAAAGTTTTCAATCTTTTTCTAAATAAAAATAAATAAAAATATTTTTTACATAAAATTAAAAAATTTAAATTTTCTTCTTTTTAATTTTTATTTTCAAAATCAAATTTCTCACCATAAATTTAATTAAATTATCTTTCTTAACCATGAATTTCAATGTCATGCTCAAAATGAATTATTTTATCTTGATCCATAATCCATAAATTTTTTAAGATAAGTTTTTTTAATTTAAGGAGAGAAAAATAATACCCTAAATTCTTAATATTTTAATTTTTTTTTTTTAAATTAATAAATTAACCAGATCATTTTTTTTTCTACTAAATAATTTTTTTTTTTAACAAATTAATATTCAATCAAAAAATATAATATAATTATTTTCTTTGAAAAATAATAAAAATACATCTTTATATTGCTCACTATCTATTAGGATGGGAAGGAACATCAAATATTGACACTATTGACATTAATTTGGAGAATTTCAAGCAACAAAAAATCTTGCCAATCATAAAGTTAAAAATAATAACTTAAAATTTAAAAAGTGTAAACAAACGTAAACATAAAATTTACCATTTCATAGACCCTCGAAACATAAAATTTGTCGAAAATCGTATTTACCATTTCATAGACCTTCGAAACATAAAATTTATTGTTTACATCTTTCTTTTTTTACGGTCAGAAAGCCATAAACAAATGGTTTAAGAAATTGTTTGTGCTCTAACAATAATGTAGCGACACCTAAGTAGGATTTCCGCAATGTTTTTTCGTCCGTAATAACAGCGAAGGTAGCTAATGCCTACATGCATTTGACTTAGTGTATGAACGTGGACTACCGCTTAATGACTCTAAAAAGGTGTTTCTTGTCGATGAAAGAGAGCATTTATCAATTCCATTTTTATTTATTAATTCCCTTAATTCTTTTATGAATAGTCTATTTAAGTATTTTCATGATTGTTTTCTGCAAGTTTTGATGAAGACATTCTAGTTTACTCTATAAATGAAATAGAGCATGAAAAACACTTACGATTGGTATCTCAAATACCAATGCAACACAAATTATTTGGTAATATTTATAATACTTCATTATACAAAAGTAAGATTAATTACTTATGGAATATTAGCTCTAATTAAGGTTTTTTCTTATACCCTTATAAGATTAGAGCCATTAGATAGTGTCAAACACATAATAACATGCATGAAATGTGTAGCTTCATGGGGTAATATAGGAGGTTTGTTGAATACTTATAAATATTTTTAGCTCTATCACTTCCTTACAAAAGAAGTGGAATACTTTATCATGGAATCCTTAATGTGAGGAAGATCTATGGAAGTTGAAGGAGTTGTTAACTTCCAATCATAGCCTAGTTATTTTATATTTTAATGGAAACTTTGAAATATGGGTTGATGCTTGTAAAGTGGAATTGGAGATATTTTACTCAAGATGTAAAGGTTTTTACCTATGAATACAATAAGCTGAAAATCATTGAGTATAACTATCCAATACATGATCTTGAATTGGAACTTGTAGTATACAATCTCAAGAAATGCAAAAACATTTTACTTGGGAAGCACTTTTTTAAGGTAAAATATAATCATCACAACCTTGTGAAATTAATTTATCAAGATAAATTGAATGCAAGAAACACATATATGACTAAAATTTATTAGTAATTTTTATCCTAATATTTTTTATGTTAAGGACAAAGAAAACATGGTAATTGATGCTCTTGGCATAATAACATATTTAGTTTCTATTTGTGTTTTGTCAAATTTGATTAATTTTGTTATAAATCAATAACTAATTGACCTTGAATGCAGAAACACTCATGTTGAACTTGATAAATAAAGAGTGGCTAAATTCTTGCTAACTATTCCTTGGAACCAAATGAAATTATGAGGTATCAAGGCACAATTTTTGTTCCTAAATCTAGAAATTTAAGGGAATAGGTGCTACAATAAGTGTCTATTTCATCATATTTTACTCATCTAGGTATCATTAAAATGACACATGAGCTGAAAATGTTCTAATTTTGTCCTGGAATAAATAAGGATGTATCCAATTTTGTAGCTAAATTCTTGCAATGTCAATGTGTTAAATTAGGGTAAATTTTAAGAGACCTTACTAAAAACCTCTTAGAATTTTTAGGTGAATCTATGGAAAACTATTTTGCAGGCATGGATGATTTGATATGTTGGTGGAAAATCCACTGGGAGGAGAGGCAAACATTTTGAGTTTTTATTTTCTTGTACAAACATTTGAATGCACTTCGAAAACACTACTAAATGATATAATTAAATGACACATCTAGATGGTACATCCAGATGGCATAGCCAAATGGTGCATATGAACAATGCATCTTAATGGTGTATCTTGGGAGAGGGAAGCCCCTTAGATAAAGATTCAATTTCTTCAGGTAGTGTTCAAGTTTGAGATGACAACGATGATGATGACGATGATGATGATGGTGATGATGATGGTGATGGTGATGGTGATGATGATGATGATGATGATGATGATGATGATGATGATGATGATGATGATGATGATGATGATGATGATGATGATGATGATGATGATGATGATATATGAAGATAATTGCATCAATGTAGGTATGAATAAGTAATAGGAAAACTTTTGTTTCTGAGAGGGTAATATCCAATGCAATGTTAATATAATTAATCTCTTCTTTCAGTCTGCTATCAGAGCAAGGTTAATATGATTGTGAGTTGAAGAAGATTAGTTATTCTTGGTGAAGCTATTTAGATCTGCTTCTTAAATTTAATCCATAGTTAACTAGAGACATAATGATAAAATAACATCAACCAAATCATGGCTTAGTTTTCATGTAAAGCCGTAGAAGGAAGAGCTAGTGTGTGAAAATAAAATGAGTGACACTTATAAGAGTTATTAGAACTGCTAAAAATAAACTATCGAAGCAAATGGTAGCTAAGAGATAGGCCATTGGTGAAGTGTTTGAAACACTAACACTGGAAAGGCAGTAGAAGCCACTAATGTCAAAATAAGAGGCCATAGTTTGAAGATGTTTGGAGGAGTTTCTTAGCCAACTATCTATGCTAGACATGTGTGAGGGTATTAACATCCACACAATAGAGAGACTCCTTCGTAGTAGAGGTAAGGACTCTAGGTTGGATCCACTATAGAAATATAGTAAACATCTTGACAAAAAAGAGTAGTTTACTAAGTGTGCCTATAGTATGAATATGACATCAATTTTATCTATTGAGCACCTAATGTGTCTAGCTTGTTATTGAAGAACTAAAATTTTTATGTATGATTATATGTCCAATGGAAGCTTCGGAAAAATGCTCCATAAAAAAAAGAGGTACATTGGAATGGGAGATTAGAAAAAATGTAATGGAGTTGAACAAATAGTAGCTATAAAGCTTTTTGGAAAACTAATTTTTTTGGGTTGAATAAAAGCTTAAAGATGAATTTTATTTTGATAACATTGTAAAGAAGATAAGTGTAGATATGTGAAAGAGATATAATTTGCAGAGATAACAAAGAATCTATTGGCATTAAGGAGGAGAGATAGTGATCATGGCATTTATTAGCATTATAAGCCAACTTTAAATTATGTTATTTATAGGTAAAAATTATGAGTTTTGGGTAGTTAACATGAAACCCTTATTTTATTCTCTAAATGTTTGGGATTTGGTAGAAAATGGGTATGTATAACTTCAATATTTGACCATTTTAACCCAAGCATAAAAATATGAACTCAAGGAAAAGAAAAAGAAAGATGCTAAATCCCTATTTTTTATTCACCAAGCACTAGATGATTCTATTTTTGATAGGATTCCTATAGAAAATGTGTTTAAAAATCTTAAAAACTTCATACTTGGGAATAACTAATGTAAAAATAGAAAAATTAGAGACACTAAGAAGAAATTTTTAAATCTTCAAATCAATGCATCATAATCTGTAGATCAATTCTTTAATAATGTAATAAATGTTTTAAATCAAATGGAGATGCATGGAGAGAATGTATCTTAGCAAATGGTGATAGAAAAAGTTCTTTTAAAATTTCTTAACAAATTTGATGCAATAATAGTTTCATCTAAAGAATCAAAAGACTTATCTTAATTGTCAATAGGTAAGTTGATGCAATATTTGGATAATGTTTTCATATCACATGTGTCATCTAGTAGATGAAGAGAAAGATCAAACTTAAGATGAAGAGGAAGAAATAGAGGTGGACACATGAATCCAAATAAAGGATAAAATAACAATGCACCTAATAATATTTTCAACAATAAAGGAAGTGGAAGAAATCATTTTCATCAACAATCATCAAGGTTTGATAAATCACAAATTCAATGTTATTATTTTAAGAAATTTGACCATCTTGAAAATGAATAAAGAAAGAAATAAGTAGAGGTGGATAAATATAAACCAAATTACTCAAACATATCTAATAATAACTTTAGAATTTTATTTATGACTAGTATATTGCTCAAAAATGTTCTATTAAAATATGGTTTGTAGATAGTGGATGCAAGAATCACACCATAGGAAATAGAGAGTTATTTGCTTGTTTGGATGACTATATAAAATTTGAAATAAAATTAAGAAATCATAGAAAAGTATCTATAATTTGGAAAGATGTTATAAATATTTTGACTAAGAATAGAGAAAAGAGATATATTCCTGATGTTTTCTTTGTACCTAGTTTAAAATGCAATTCATTGAGGGTCAGGAAATTAGTGCAAAAAGGGTATAATTTTCTCTTTAAAAATGATGTATGCACAATTATAGATAGAAATATTAATGATAGGTTAATCACAAGGGTCTAAATGTGTAGGAACCAAATGTTCCCCCTCTAGATTCACTACATTCAAGCAACAAAGGAAGTCAACTTCAAGACAATATACATAGACCATGCATGGATAAGGCATTTGAGGTATGGTAATATTCATTTTGGAGGTTTGTAATTATTATAGAAGATAAATATATTGAAAGGATTACCACCCATAGATCATCTAGCTAGTTCATGTGAAATTTCTATATTAGCAAAACAACATAGAGAAAGTTTTGAAATAAAAAAGTTCATACAAACTAAGGACACCATTAGAATTAATTCACATTGATATATGTGGGCCAATGAAGATTCCATATTTAGGTAGAAGCATATATTTCGTAACATTTACTGATGATTTCCACATGAAGACCTAGCTCTATTTTCTCAAGCAGAAGTCTGAGGCCTTTGATAAATTTAAGGAGTTTAATGTTTGGGTGGAAAAATAAATTAGCCTATGCATCTAGGTAATCGAATCTGATATGGGTGGTGAGTTTAGTTCTTGTGAATTTCAAGATTTTTATAGATATCATGAAATCAATAAATATTTTATAACAAGGTACACACCATAGTAGAATGGTGTAGCAGAGAGGAAGAATAGAGCCATAACAGAGATGGTTAGGAGCATGTTGAAGGACAAGAACTTATGTAATGATTTATGGTTAGAAGTAATAGCATGTGTAGAATACATTTTGAACAGGATTCCTACAAAGAGTGTTAAAGACAAAATTCCATAAGAAGCATGAAATGGTAAGAAACATATTGCATCTCATTTTATATGTTTTAGATGTGTTGATTATTCACTAGTTCCATCTGAATTGACAAGAAAATTGAATGAAAATAGTGAAAATGTATTTTTATTGGTTATAGTGAATAATCAAAAGATTATCAATTGTATAAAACCATATAAAATAAATTGACTATTAATAGAGATTGAATTGAAGGAAGAAGAATCATAGGATGGAAATGGTGACAAAATAGTCACAAGTGGAACACAAATATATCATAGTGAAGAAGAACTAGAAGAACAAGGTGTTGAGTCAAATCAAACAACACCAAGTACGCCATGAAGTAATTTTATACAAGGTGAACCACAAAGTCATAAAGATCATCATAATCCATATTTAAGTGATGAGTCACATCCTACACTTACCTCATTAAGAGCAAAGAATACTAGTAACAAAATAAAATATTAAAAGGGATAAATGATCTAGGAGAAGAGAATGTAAATTTGTATTCAAAATTTGTTGTATTCTCTTGTGATCCTATATATTTTGAAGAAGTAGTGAAAGAATTTAATTGGATCAAAGCAATGGATAAAGAAATGGACTCTATTGAAGAAATTAAACATGGGATTTTGTGGATGTACGTAAAGATAAGGCTCGTATAGAATTCAAATGGGTTTATAATACTAAATCTAATGCTTAATAAAAAATTATAAAACATCAAGAAATATTAATTTCAAAAGGATTTTCACAACAATATGTGATTTATTATAATTAAACATTTAATCTAGTTGCTACACTTGATAGTTTAGAGAGAACTAGTTTAGCAATAGCTACATAGAATAATTTGAAGATCTATCAAATGGATGTGAAATTAGGCTTCTTGAATGGTTTTCCTGATGAATAAGTTTGATTCAATAACCACCTATTTATGAGGTATATTGGCATGAAAATAAAGTTTGTAAATTGAAAATGACACCTTATGGTTTGAAATAGGCACCCAAGGCTTCGTATAAAAGGATTGATTCATGTTTAATAAGTAATGAGTTCAATAAAAGTTTGTAGTGAACCCACGCTATATATAAGGACTAATGTGCAAGATCAAATTTCTATTGTGTGTCTGTATGTTGATATTTTGATTTTCACTATAAATTTGTTAGTAAACATGTTTAAGTCATCCATGATGAAAGAGTTTGAAATAACGGATTTAGGCATGATGAGAAACTTCTTAGGCATTGAAGTTATTGAATCTAATAAAGGTATTTTCATTTGTAAATATAAGTATGTGAAGGATGTAATGAAAAGATTAAAAATGTTGAATTGTATTCTAGTATCAACTTGTGTTACAAGACGAATAAAACATAAAAAAGAGGATAAGGGCTCAAATGTTGATCCAACTATGTTTAAAAGACTTGTTGGAAGTCTAATGTATCTCACTATAACTAGGCCTAATACTATGTATGGTGTTAATATGATTTTAGAGCTCATGGATTCACCTCAGTATTTTTAGTGCCCAGTCAAAAAAAGAATATTGAGATATGTTGCAGGAATAATAGGATATGGAATTGTATATTCCAAAAATAATGATTTTGGTTTACTTACTTATACTAATAGCTATTTTATAGGTATCATAGATGACAAGAAGAGAACTTCTAGGAATGCCTTTAATTTTTGATCAAGAGTTGTGACATGGGCATCAAAGAAGTAACCTATACTGACAAATTCATTAGTTGAAGTAGACAACTATTAAAGCATGCCAAACAACATGGATGCATCATTTTTTTAATTTGTTGCATAATCAAGAGGAACTGACACCAATCCTTTATGATATCAATTCAACAATTATATTATCAAAGAATCATGTCTTTTAGAAGAGGAACAAGCACATTGATATGAGGTACCACTTGATTAGGAAATTAGTTAACAATGGATAAATCTATCTTGATTCTGAAGATCAATTGATAGATATTTTCACTAAGGCATTACATAAGCACAACTTTGAATATCTACAATAAAATTTGGGCTTTTTTGATATTGAAATACTTAGTCTTAGAAGATAAGGGGGAGAATTGGAAAACATTAATTTTTCCTCTATTCACTTGTCATGCTGCACACCTATCTCAACTTAAATACCATAGTCATTAATAAACAAAACTATTTTTTGTTGGAATGTTTTTATCATGATATCCATACAGAATGTTCTCCCACTATCGATGTTCTTGACATGGTATTTGATATAGATTGTGGAATCAGCATACAAATGCCCAAAAGTGAAAGAAGAAGGTGAAAGGAATTCTCCTTACAAATCCAAGCAATCCACTAGGCACAATTTCAAGTGCCAAGATGTTGAAAATGCTTGTAGATATTGAACATATTGATAAAAATACATCTTTTATGCAATGAGATTTATTCAGGCTGTGTCTTCTCATCTCAAAAAATTTATGACATTTCAAAAAATTTGACCAATGAAAAATACACACCAGATAATGTACAATATATAGTGTACAATTTGTCTAAGGATCTGGGCCTTCCAGGTTTCTGAGTTGGCACTACATATTCCTATAACATTACAGTAAGGACAATAGGTAGGAGATTGTCAAAATTCTATATGGTTTCTTCACAGACACAACATTTATTGGCTACCATGCTTTTAGATTCAAACTTTGTTGAGTATTATGTAGTAGAGAGCAAGAAGAGAATAGAAGAGAGGCATATCTTTCTTGTCTCAGGGAATTCTCAGGCTGGAATGAAACACTTAGAAGGCAATGCAGGTCCTTTCATGTGAATTAAATCTATGAAACATTATATTATATGAGAAAGCATTGTATCCAATAAATGGTGTTTCTACGTCAAAGAAACCATGTAGAAGTTTGACATTATCCTAACTGTTGTCACTATTGTATTGTTATAGGGTACAAAAACCATGCAAAAGTTTGACCTTCTCCTAATTTTTGTCACTATTATATTATTACAGGAATATATAGTGCCAACTTTGAAAACTGGAAGGTCCTGATCCTTAGACAAACTGTACACTATATATTGTGCATTATCTAGTGTGTATTTTTCTTTGGTCACAATTTTTGAAATGCTTTAAAACTGCTGAGAAGAGAAGACACAGGGTAAATAAATTTCATCAGTAGACCTAATTCATGATATTACTAATAAAGCTAACCATGTTTTCTCTACATCTCTAATATCTACTGTTTATTTATGTGAAGTCAATCTTTTTCGAGGCTTATGTATAGTAGATTCACAGACAAATTTTAATGGCATCTAAGATTACCTCTTATTACGTGCAAAAATTGATACCAATTTTGGTATCCTTGCATCTTATGGTGTAATAGTATAGTTTTTTATGCTCTTTTATTATAAATATATGTAAATTAGGGATGAATTTGGAAAGAAGGTAATTTTCTAAGGGTTAATAAGATTCCTAAAAATTTCAATTCTTATATATGCTTGCGAGGACTCAATTTTGTTTTCATATAAAATTCTAAATACAATGGCGTTGAAACAAGGATTTATATATTAACTGGTAATTATACAATATAATTCATTGCTATATTAAAATAGATATCATATTTTTCTTTGAATTAAATAATTTCATTTTTTCAAAATAAATTTTCAAATAAAATTTTAAGATATTATTTTATGATTTAAATGATTTTTTATAGATTTTTTTTATATTTATATATATTTTTGCATTATACTAGAATTGGAGAAACTATTAAAAAATGTTTTTATTTTAATTATATTAAATTATAATTTATATTTTAAAAATTTAAAATAAAAATAAATATATATGTTTACATACCTTAAAAATTTTCATCTTTTTTTTTTTAAAAAATTAAAAAAATAAAGATACTTTTTACATATAGTAAAATTTTCTAAATTTTCCTCTTTTTAAGTTTTATTTCCAAAATCAAACTTCCCACCATAAATTTAATTAAATTATCTTTCTTAACCATGAACTTCAATGTCAAGCTCAAAATAAATTATCTTGCCTTGATCCATAAATTTTTAAGGCAAGTATTTCTTATTTAAGGACAGAAAAATGATACCCTAAAATATTAATATTTTATTTTTAAAAAAAATTAATAAATTAACGAGATCAATTTTTTTCTACTGAATAACTTCTTCCTTTTACAAATTTATCGTTCTTTCATAAAATTAATTTATTCACTTTAATTAAAAATATATAATATGATTATTTTATTTTCTTGAAAAAAAAATCCATCTTTATATTGCTCACTATCTATTAAGATGGGAAGGAACATCAAATATTGACACTATTGACATTAATTTAGAGAATTTTAAGAAACATAAAATCTTGCCAATCATAAAGTTAAAAATAATAAGTTAAAATTTAAAAAGTGTAAACAAACATAAAAATAAAATTTACCGAAAATCATATTTACCATTTCATAGACACTCGAAACTTACAATTTATTGTTTACACTCTTCTTTTTTTATGGTCAGAAATCCATAAACAACTTTTTTTTACGGTCAGAAAGCCATACACAAATGGTTTAAGATGTTGTTTCTGCTCTGACAACAATGCATTGACACCTAGTAGGATTTCCACAATGTTTCTTCGTCCGTAATGACAGCGAAGGTACCTAATGCCTATACTCATTTGACTTAATCTATGAATGTAGACTACCGCTTAATGGCTTTAAAAAGGTGTTTCTTGTCGATGAAATTCAGTGCATCTTGGGAGAGGGAAGCCCCGAAGATAAAGATTCAGTTTCCTTAGGTAGAGTTCGAGTTTGAGAGGAGAACGATGATGAATATATGTGAAGATAATTACATTAGTGTAGGGATGAATAAGTAATAGGAAAACTAATATTTCTGAGAGGGCAACATCCAATGCAGTGTTAATACGGTTAATCTCTTCTATCAGTCTAGTATCAGAGCAAGGTTAATACGGTTGTGAGTTGAGGAAGATTAGTTGTTGTTGGTGAATCTGTTCAGATGTGCTTCTTAAATTTAATCTGTAGTTAGTTATCTGGAGACATAATGATCAAATAACATCAAGCAAATCATGGCTTAGTGTTTGTGTAAAGCCGTAGAAGGAAGAGCTAGTGGGTGAAAAGCAAACGACTGACACTTGCAAGTGTTTTTAGCACCGCCAAAAGAAATTACCGAAGCAAATGGTAGCCAAGAAACAGGCCGTTGGTGAAGTGTTTGTAACACTAACGCTGGAAAGGCAGCAGAAGCCACTAATGTCAAAAGAAGAGGCCGTAGTTTGAAGAAGTTTGGAGGAGTTTCTTAGCGAACTCTCTTTTAGACGTGTGTGAGCGAATTAACATCCACACAACAGAGAGACTCCTCCTTCGCAGACGTAAGGACTCTAGGTTGGATCCACTATAGAAATATAGTAAAGATCTTGACAAAAAAGAGTAGTTTACTAGTGTACGTGTAGTATGAATGTGACATCAGTTTTGTCTATTGAGCGCCTAATGTGTCTAGCTTGTTATTGAAGACCTAAACTTTTCATGTATGGTTATATGTCCAATGGAAGCTTTGGCGAAATGATCCATAAAAGAAAAGAGGTACACTGGAATGGGAGATTAGATAAAATGTAATGGAGATGAACAAATAGTAGCTATAAGGCTTTTTGGGAAACTAATGTTTCTGGTTTGAATAAAAGTTATAAGACGAATATTATTTCGATAAGATTGTAAAGAAGATAAGTGCAGATATGTGAAAGAGATATAATTTGCAGAGATAAAGGAGAATCTATTGGCACTAAGGAGGAGAGATAGCGATCATGGCATTTATTAATAGTATAAGCCAACATTAAATTATGCTATTTACAGGTAAAAATTATGTGTTTTGGGCAGTTAAGATGAGACCCTTATTTTATTCTCTAAATGTTTGGGATTTGGTAGAAAATGGGTTTGTAGAACCTCAAGATCTGAGCATTTTAACATAAGTATAAAAAGACGAACTTAAGGAAAAGAAAAAGATGCTAAAGCCCTATTCTTTATTCAAAAAGCACTGGATGATTGTATTTTTCCTAGGATTTCTATAGCAACTATTTTAAAAAAAATTCAGGAAATCTTAGAAACTTCATACTATGGAACAACTAAAGTAAAAGTAGAAAAATTAGAGACACTAAGAAGAAATTTTGAAAATATTCAAATAAATGCATCATAGTTTGTAGATCATTTCTTTAGTAATGTAATGAATGTTGTAAATCAAATACAGAGGAATGGAGAGAATGTATCTAATCAAAAGGTGATATAAAAAGTTCTTAGAAGCTTTCCTAACAAATTTGATGCAATAATAGTTTTAATAGAAGAATGAAAAGACTTATCTCAATTGTCAATAGGTAAATTGATGCGAGCTTTGGAGAATGTTTTCATATCAGAGTGGTCATCTAGTAGATGAAGAGAAAGATCAAACTTCAGATGAAGAGAAATAAACAGATATGGACACATGAATCCAAATAAAGGAGAAAAAACAAATCCACCCAATCAAAGTTTCAACATTAAAGGACGTAGAAGAAATCATTTTGAACAACAATCATCAAGGTTTAATAAGTGCCACATTCAATGTTATTATTGTAAGAAATTTGGTCATCTTAAAAATGATTGAAGAAAGAAATAAGTAGATGTGGATAAATAGAAACCAAATTACTCAAATGTATCTAATAATAACCTTAGAGTTTTACTTATAACTAGTAATGTTGCTAAAAAATGTTTTAGTGAAATATGGTATCTAGATGGTAGATGTGACAATCACACGATAATAAATAGAGAGTTATTTGCTTGTTTTGATGACTCTATAAAATTTGAAATAAAATTGGAAAATTATAGCAAAGTATCCATAATGGCGAAAGGTGTTATAAATATTGACTAAAAAATGGAGAAAAGAGATATATTCATGATGTTTTCTTTGTACCTAGTTTAGAACACAATTCATTGAGTGTTCGTCAATTAGTGTAAAAAAGGTATAAATTTATCTTTAACAGTGATGTATGCACAACTCTAGATAGAAATCTTAGTTACAAGTTAATTACATGGGTCTAAATAACTAAGAACCAAATATTCCCCCTGTAGATTCACTGCATCTAAACAACAAAGGAAGTCAACTTCAAGACAATGTACATAGACCACACATGGATATGGCATTTAAGGTATGGCCATCTTCATTTTGGAGGTTTGAATTTATTAAAAAAGTGAAATATTTTGAAAGGATTACCAACCATAGATCATCCATCTAGTTCATGTGAAATTTCTATATTGGCAAAACAACATAGAGAACATTTCTGAATAAAAAGTTCATACAAAATAAGGACACCATTAGAATTAATTCACATTGATATATGTTGACCAATGCAGACTCCATATTTAGGTAGAAGCATATATTTCCTAACTTTTACTAATGATTTCCACATGAAGACCTATATATATTTTCTCAAATAGATGTTTTAAGCCTTTGATAAATTCAAGGAGTTTAAAGCTTTGGTGGAAAAATAATTTTGCCTAGACGTCAAGGTAATCGAATTTGATATGGGTGGTGAGTTTAGTTCTAATGAATTTCTAGATTTGTATAGATATCACGGAATCAAGAAATATTTTATAAGGGACACACCATAGTAGAATGGTGTATCAGAAAGGAAGAATAGAACCATAATAGAGATGGTTAGGAGCATGTTGAAGGCCAAGAACTTATACAATGATTTATGGTCAGAAGTAGTAGCATGTGCATAATCCATTTTGAACAGGATTCCTACAAAGAGTATCAAGGACAAAATTCCATAGGAAACATGATATGGTAAGAAACATATTGTATCTCATTTTAGAAGTTTTTGATGCGTTGCTTATAATCTAGTTCCATCTAAATTGAGATGAAAATTGAATGAAAATAGTGAAAATGTTTTTTTATTGGTTGTAGTGAATAATCTAAAGCTTGTCAATTTTATAATCCCATCTCAAAGAAATTGACTATTAATAGAGATGTTAAATTCAAGGAAGAAGAATCATGGGATGGAAATGTTGACAAAAAAGTCACAGGTGGAACACCAATATATCATAGTGAAGAAGAACTAGAAGAACAAGGTGTTGAGTCAAATCAAACAACACCAAGCACTCTACCAATAAATTTTGTACAAGGTGAACCATAGAGTCATATAGATCATCATAATCATAATTTAAGTTATGAGTCACATCCTACACTTGCCTCATTAAGACCAAGGAATAGTGGTAATACAACAAAAGATTAAAAGAGATAAATGATCTAGGAAAAGAAAATGTAGATTTGTATTCAATTTTTTCTTTATTTTCTTGTGGTACTATATATTTTGAAGTAGTGAAAGAAGATAATTAGAACAAGGCAATGGATGAAGAAGTGGACTCTATTGAAATACTCAAACATGGGATTTATTTGATTTACCTAAAGATAAAGATTGTATACAAGTCAAATGGGTTTATAAGACTAAATTTAATGCTTAAGGAAAGATTATAAAACATCAACCAATATTAGTTTCGAAAGGATTTTCAAAACAGTATGTGATTGATTATAATGAAACATTTAATCCAGTTGCTACACTTGATACTTTAGAACTATTTTAGTAATATCTACATAGAATAATTTGAATATCTATCAAATGGATGGGAAATAAGGATTCTTGAATGGGTTTCCTAATGAAGATTTTTTATTCAACAACCACCTATTTATGAGGTATATGGGCATGAAAAAAAAGTTTGTAAATGTAAAATGACACTTTATGGTTTGAAATAGGTACCCAAGGCTTCATATAGAAGGATTGATTCATATTTGATAAGCAATGAATGCAATAAAAGTAGTAGTGAACCCACATTATATATAAGGACTAATGAGCAAGAAAAAATTTCCATTGTGTGTTTGTATGTTGATGATTTGATTTTCACTATAAATTTATTAGCAAACATGTTTAAGTCATCCATGATGAAAGAATTTGAAATGATAGATTTAGGCATGATGAAAAACTTCTTAGTTATTGAAGTTATTCATTTTGATAAAGTTATTTTCATTTGTAAATAAAAATATGTCAAGGATGTGTTGAAAAAATTAAAAATGTTGAATTGTATTCTAGATCAATTTCATTTACAATAAGAACAAAACATATCAAAGAGGATAAGGGCTCAAATGTTGATCCAACTATGTTTAAAAGATTTTTTGGAAGTCTAATGTATCTCGTTGCTACTAGTCAAGATATTATGTATGGTGTTAATATGATTTTAGGGTTCATGGATTCACCTTGGGATTTTTAATGGTAAGTCAAAAAAAGAATATTGAGATATGTTGCAAGAATAATAGGATATGAAATTGTATATTCTAAAAATAATGATTTTGGTTTGATTGCTTATACTACCAATGGTTTTATAGGTATCATAGATGACAGGAAGAGAACTTATGGCCATGTATTTCATTTTCATCACTAGTTGTGCCATGGGCATCAAAGAAGTAAAATATACTAACAATTTCATTAACTGAAGTAGAATATATAGTCTCAACTACTACATCATGTCAAGTAACATGGATGCATCAATTTTTTCAAATTTATTGCATAATCAAGAGGAATTAGCACCAATCCTTTATGATAACAAGTCAATAATTATATTATCAAATAATCATGTCTTTCACAAGAGGAGTAAATACATTGATATGAGGTACCACTTGATTATGAAATTTGTTAACAATGGAGAAGTCTATCTTGAGTTCCAAAAATTTGAAGACTAACTAATAGACATATTTACTAAGGCATTAGCAAAGTAAAAATTTGAATATATATAATAAAATTTGGACATTGTTGATATTGAAGTAGTTAGTCTTAGAAGTTAATGGGGAGTGTTGAAAAAACATTAATTATTCCACTATTCACTTGTCATACTACACACCTATCTCCACTCAAATTCCATAGTCATTAATAAATAAAACAATTTTTTTGTTGGAATTTTTTTATCATGTTATCCAAACATAATGTTCTCCCACTGTCCATGTTCTTGACATGGTCTTTGATATAGATTGTTCAAACAATTCTATTTAAACATAAGGGGTTATAACCTTTTTGTATTGATCAATAAAAAATGTTTTTGCATGTTGTAGCATATCAAGTTCTATCTTACTCTCCTTCATCTATTATTTCATGCACATGGAAAATATTCACCTTACATTGTTTCTTGGGAGGAGTATTGAATGAATCCATACGATGATCTCCACAATCCGTTAGGGGTTATCTAGATGGACCTCACTGAGAATAAGATAATATAAAAATGACAAAATCATCCTGTTTATCTTTTTGGTTCAACAAAAAAAATTCCAACTATTTTAGTTTGATATATGCTACAAATTAATTATTAGCTTTAGCTTCCATGTTATAGTTTTATTTCCTAAATGCATGTATACTGTTCCCTACTTCAGTTTGAAACATAATTTTTATAGATATTGATGTCTAGGCGGTTTTGGCTCTCAGTGATGGTAAATATTGAGATTTATTAAATTTTTGAGCTTAACCACAAAATACATAAAATTTATTTCATGCTAGTGTGGCTCTGGGCCCCATTGTAACATTGAAAAAATCAATTTCTAACCCAACCCAATCCCAATTAGCTTAACACCAAACATGGACCGTCAATCGAAATATCTTCCACTAACTATGACCATAAACGACAAATACTAAATAAACCCACCAAAACATTTAATCATAACCACTGAAACCATAACATGAGATTTGATCATCGATCCCAAACTGCACATTATTAACCAACCACTACATTAAATGTGAGGAATGCTTATGCAATTAGCCCTTATTTTCCCACCATATTCCTTGTTTGAACCTTGTTTTGTTTGGAATTTTTTTGTAGCTGACCACCACATGGATTATCCATATCGAGCCAACTTTTTGATCTATAAAAATGAATTGTATGTATATTCTGAGTAACTTATATGTTTACACCACTAATTTGTATGATTTATAGGCAATATTTAGGGCAAAATTGTCAATTTTGAGGGAAATATTAAGTTTTCCAATATTTATTTTTGTAGTATTCTTTGAATTGTTAAATAGTGATAATTTTTAAAAAAATAACATGTTATAATGGCTATAAAATGATCCATGACTTAAATTTTTCTCTTCTTTTAAACTACTAGTTAATATGAAAAAAAATAAATTATAATAGTATGTTTAAAAGATCATGGCAGATCATACCAGAATAAAATGCTTAAAATTGAATAATAACAAGACTAACCCCATATTTGCTCCTATATAGAATAATATTGTACTCTATTACATACCATAGTATCAAGTGGTTATAGTTTACATATTTCATGATTTATGGTTATATGCAAGGGATACTTTGATAAAATTAGAAATTGGTAAAGGTGCATAATATTTGATAACTAGATATATAACAAATACTTTTTATATATTTATATAGAATTATACTCTTGGTTAAACTCTATCTATTTTGAACTAAAATTTATAAAAATGTTAAATTATGATAAATATGATTATTAATTAAGGAAAGATAATTATTAAAGACCTATTCATGCATGTCCCAATTCCAAATTAAAAATAATTCAATCTTATCCACAAAATATTCCATACTCCCAGATCAACTATTTTTTATCCTCAAACAACAATGAACCATTTTGATGGTTATTATCTCCTCAATAATGTCTAGTTATGTCGATCTAATCCTTCTACCAAATAAAAATTTA
>JARHVA010007087.1:750000-752500 GCA_037957365.1 Torreya grandis
GATATATCTATAAATACATACCAATATAAAGGTCAAAGTTACTGCGTAAAGTCCAAACAAACATGATAAATCCACTAGAGAACTTTCTTAAGACATATGAAATCCCATCAAAGGAGTAACCCTATAGCCAATTTTGAATATACATGAAACTAAAATGTAATGGCTCCAAGTTTTGAAACCTAAAAACTACATTGAATTTTATATTGATCACAATGTTGCACACACACACACACACACAAATAAGTGGGAGAAGTGCATTTGATTTGAGTTCTCCTTGGAGTATTGGAATCTATGAAATACTAAACCATTCATTAGGGAATGGTTGTCTTTTGAATAAAAAAATAGTAATCCCTTTTCAGGGGTCATATTTTTGTCAAAAGTATTACTAGGGTTTTGGCATAAGGATAATCAAAAATAATATCAGTGCATAAGACTGAAGGTGGTTTCACACAAATAAATAATATATAAGTATATTTATAGGGGTATGAGGAATTATAGATAATATAAACAAATATGGATACTTTTGATATAAATAGGATAATAACAACTACCATATGGATCGTATTTTTATTGGTAACATCTATGCATGGTTTGAGTTACCATATGGATTATAAAAGAGCATATTTTGAGTAATTTATGATTCTTATGAGTTATAAAATATTTTAAAAAATAAGTACATATCTCCCCTCTTGATTTTTTAATTTAAAATTTCTTAAGTGCAATATCTATTTATTTGCTTTCTTAATTATTATATATATGTTATTTATATATTTTAAATAATACTAATTTATCATAGTTTTAATTTATTGAGAACACAATTTTTATGAATAAATAAATAAATTTTAGATTGATAAGAGAAGTAGGAAAATAAGATAATGCGTTATAACTCACAAAAAAATACACATGCATGGTCATTCATACAATAAAACCCATCATTAAGAGCATAAGCAAATAAAAAATTAAGTTTAAAATAACAATATAATTTATAAATTAATTGTATTTGGAATTTAAATTATTCCATCTTTCAATTTAATCCAATAGATATATTATATTCACTCATGATGCATCATTGACATATTGGTCTGGATGCCTCTTATCCTCATCCTCATAATTCAACACCTAATCATAAAAATTAACATTTTATTCTTAACTCTATACACCATATCCATGTCTTTTAACATAAAACAATGGGTGGGGAAACACATTTCACTAGCTATAAATATCTAATTATACATGCTCATATTTAATCTATTTGCTATTTTTTGTACATTGAAAGATAGAACCACCAATTCCTCCTAATGTACCTCTATTATATAACATCATCATCTTAGCCTACATGATCCCTATATGTCATCTACGTCATGTTTTCATCCATTATTAAGGTTGATAGTCCTTAACTACTATTAAACATAAGGTACCAACCATTTAACCAGTCCTTTTGTCCCCCATTAACATTCTAATGGTATCTTTAATTATCTAATATAATTTTGTAGGCCTATGGTTGTAATTTTTTTTTAAGTGTTCATATGCCTAACATCATAAAAATTTCCATGTAAAAATCCTTTCCCAATTTGGATACTACATAAATCTGTAAATTTCTTGATATAGTTGGATAAACATTAATCATGTGAATGAGTACATCTTACGTCTCTCCTCCATGTCTTTTACCAAGTGGTGGATATTATATGGAAATGATGAGCATATTTTATGAAATTAATTTTTTTTTTAAAGTGAAAATTATATATTTATACATATAAAAATATAATCTTATATTTTAAAAATAGGGTTATATAACACATGATTAGGACTATAAATGATATAGAAAATATTACATACACAAAATTAGATAAAAATCATCCCCTCTTCCAAAAAAATATATATAATTATTTGAAACTATAATAATTTTTTTTCAAAATTGATATAATTTAATTTATTGCAATTAATGCATTAACATTATTAAAAAAGTCCCTTGCATAGTCTAATATACGTAAATGATATTCTATCGAGGTACCCATGGAAAAACATTCTCTATAATTTTGTAGTTGGAAAAAGTTAAAGGTAACCATGGTATAAATTTATTTTCTAAATTTCACTTTATATAATGGGTAAAACCCCTTGAAATTCATTTTCATGTAAATCAATTTTTTTGGGTGTGTTTGACCTTGATTTTTTTATTACTATGGCCTAATAAAGTATACATTTGAACTAATTCATATTTTTTAATGTATGACAATCAAATATCAATTTTGATGTAAAAGGTATAACTTTCTATGAATAATTCCATTGTAGGAGAGAGATATTCTTATCTTTTGTTGTTTATTTATCATTCACAAATATTGGCATAGGGTATATAGATGCTTAAAAATATATTTCCAAGCTACCTAGTGAAAATTAACATCTCAAAGTTGTATGGGCACTATAAGAAAATATAAAAACATAGTATATATGGAGTGTACCATTTGATGGTTATTTCATCTATGTTTATAAAGTTCTGATATGT
>JARHVA010007087.1:757500-761217 GCA_037957365.1 Torreya grandis
CTCTCACGTTTTAGCATGAATATTCTATTTCACAATCCTTTGTTTAGCTTGATCTCTTTCTTGAGAAATTGTTTCAATTATGTCACAATCATTAGTCTATCAACTTCAACCCTATTTATTTTATGGGTCCTTTTCACTTTTGATAAATTCCTAATTCCTTAATTACCACTTATCACTAAATTCTATGATCTAACTATGCATATTTTACACACACACACACACACACACACACACACACACACACACACACACACACACACACACACACACACACACACACACCACACACACACACACACACACACACAAATGTGTATATATGTATATGTACATATGCATATGTATATAGTGTGTGTGTGTACACACACAAAACAAACACACACTTTTCACTTGTATGTGCATGTGCGTGCATGTTTACACACATCCATACACAGATAAAACTATTGCAATATCTAAACTCTTAAAAAACTCTCTTTGGTAATTTATTAGTTATTAAAAATTTTATAGACAACTTATACACTTATTTATTGTTATTCTATATTGGGATTTATTACCATGTTTTTTCATGGATCTAGTTATTTCCCAACATGTTCATACTCTTTTTATTTTTGCTTCCTCCCTATCTATTTTTATTTATCATGCCTTATCTTGAATTTTTTTTGTACAAGTTTTTGGGTGTGTGATATATTAACCATGTTATGGCATAGATTTTGATAAATAAAGTAAGTTGATATTGTACATGAGATTAACCAACATTGATATTATTGACCTCATAGCTTGTCATGATAATAATATTATTATGTTAATATATTTTCCTTCCAAAAATAGAAGTATAAACTACAAGAATTGAATATACAAATTATTTTCATGGATTGAGAGAAACATAAAATAACACAAAGCACATATAACGAAAAACATGACTTGGATGAATTATATGTGGTAAAAACTCCATTATTTCAATTAATTACCCCTTTCCTCTATGTAATTTTCAACATGTACAAGTTTACTACTGGCTTCTTGGTATTTCATGAAAAGATTTATATTAATATAATATCCAAAGATTGAACTCTTACAACACCTCAAAATCAATCTCAACATATGAAAAATCAATCATAATTGGGATACTAATGGGATAAATGAAAATATACCCAAAATTGTAAATTCTAAAATTTTCATCAAATCCATAGACCTCTCACTAAATAAATTGTCCTTCAAAAGATGTTTTTATAATCTGTATTACTTTGAATTCTTAACAAAATCAATGAAACCATCAACAAGTAGAGGAAATATTTTAAACCATTGAATTTTTAGTGTTTTGTATTATGAAAACACTACTAACCTATATATATATATATATAATATATATATATATATATATATATATATATATATATATATGTATATATATATATATATATGTATATATATGTATATATATATATATGTATATATATATATATGTATATATATATATATATATATGTATATATATATATATATGTATATATATATATATATATGTATATATATATATATGTATATATATATATATGTATATATATATATATGTATATATATATATATGTATATATATATATATGTATATATATATATATGTATATATATATATATGTATATATATATTATATATATATCTATATATATATATATATAGATATATATATATATATATATATATATATATATATATATATATATATATATATATTAGCACTTCAAAAATGTTAGGTTGGTTTCAAAATCACTAAAGTGGTTTCTAGCCCGACATATGCAATCAATTTTTTCCTACACAATGTTTGGGGTGGATAGTAAAATACCACATGAAAAATTTGTAGTTCGACTATCTATAACAAACTCCTTGAATTCAAGATCTTAAAATTACCAAATGCATCACCTTAAAGGCTTCTACATTATCCCCAAATTAATTCTACCATTTGAACATATCTAAACTATTTTCTTCAGGATAAAGGGTAGGTTTTTTTAAGCTAGGGACAAATACTCTACAAATTAATTAGCAACCTAAGGCCACACAACACTCACAATCAAAAAAATATATTGGCAAAAAGTAGCCAAAGAATAAGAAAATAGAAGAAAAAGTGGCCTCAAATGCCAACATTTTCAACAAAAATTATTGCCCAACACTAAAACCTAAAAAAAACTAATTGGGCCTCTCCCATAAGATTTTATTTGTTGGACCTGAGAGACATTGTAATGGGTTTTCAAACTAGTTTACCTTTACTTTTTCTCTATTGATAATGGTTTTTCATTCTCCTCGCACTTCAAGATTTGGAAATATGGGGATAGATATTTCCAAAATTTTCTACAGATTCAGTGTTTGCTCTAATTCAAACACACCTTATGCTTATAACATAGTCTAGGATGATAGATTTGATTTAATCTCTACATTTCCATTAGTCTCTCTTGTACCACCATATCCCTCTCCTTTATGATGTTTTTTCTAAAAATCATGTATCTCATTAATTTGATTATGTTCTTTTGCTTCTAATGGGATCACTGATTCCGAGTCCTCATTCTCACTATCACTATCATTCATAACTAGAACCATAATATGCTCCCTTTTTGCATTTTTCCACCATGAAACCATCTTATTGTATTTAAGGCTTAGATAATTAGTTATAATATGTCATATTTTGAAATATTTTCTACATCTAAATGGGATCCCTTCATAGTCTAAAGGTTGCATCCATATTATTTCACCCTTTCTCAGTTCTATTTGAGAAGGTAAATCTTTTGAAGAATCAAAGTAAATCAAAATATGGAAAAAAGTGGTGTGTCCCTCATCCTTAGTCATTTTATTAGCAACCTAAAATTTTCCTAAATTATTTACCGTGGCTTCAAATACCATGTCATCCCAAAAACTAATATGGAAGCTTTGTGAGTCTGACCCAAATTGGCTTTAACATTGAAAATTTCAGTTTGGGCATTAAAATATGGATGCCAAGGCTTAACCAAAAAGTTATGTTTATCCTAGTCCCACACAATATTTTTGAAAATAGACTTTACTTAACCAAAAAGTTATATTTATCCTAGTCCCACATAATATTTTTGAAAGCAGACTTTATATCTTCTACTAAGTCAAAAATTAGAATGAAAAAGCCTCTAGAATAGGGGTGAATCTGAATCTTACCTTCCACCAAATGTTGACATTAGTATGAGATGAATTCAAGTAGGGATTTAAGAGTCAGACAAAGACCTTCAAATTTAAAAATAAATACCTATCTGGTGACCCATTCCTCCCTCTTAGTAGTGACTTCCATTTTAGGTTTATAAAAAAGAATAACCAGGGTTTCCTTGATTAGAATCATGATGAAGCTTTTGCATCCTCCCATAGCTTTATCAAAGGATATCCCCCTAACTTGGATTGTGTTCTTCCCTCTAAGAACATGGGGTTAGTTCTCCCCTATTTACCATTTCTTGGTATCCCAAACATAGCTTGATCTATCTATGGTGGCTTCAAACTTGAGCAATCACAGGTTTGACCCATTGACCTTGTGCTACCTATGGCCAATCCTCCTTAATACATGTCCTTTTCTCCACTATATACCAAACCCCACCTAATCATATCTCCAACATCTCATTTATTCAAATATATTGCATCAGTGCCACCACTATTAGACCTAGCATTCAAATTAACCTTTGATGAGTCTAGATCTATGTTTTTCATGATTAAAGCCT
>JARHVA010007088.1:10000-12500 GCA_037957365.1 Torreya grandis
AGAAGCCACACCAAGTCAAAGGAAAACAAAAATTAGAAAAGATAAAAGGAAACATTACCTACACTTACTAGACAAGGATGGTGGTGGAAGAAATCAATGGTGTGATCCATAGGTGAGAGTGCAAATGTTGCATAATCCAAAATCCATCTCCAACTCTAACTCCAACTATAGTTCCATCTCTTGAAAATAAATGACATAAGTGATATCAAATTAAATCATACTATCCAAAATGGTATTCACTAAGGCATCAGGCCTAGTGTTCTCCCTATGAGCAATATGGGTGAATTATATGTCCTCAAAGAAAGAGAAAAAATCATGTGTCACCTCAAAGAGGAGGAGTAACTCAGAGTTAAATATGGTGCAGACACTAGTGAGTTGAGACATGCCTAAAAATGAGTTAGATAACAGATTCACATAGCATGTGCCTAACTCATGAGCATCAGTTAGGACACTAATGATTATATTATACTTGGTGGAATTATTTATCTCATTTTTAAGGAATAAACTAGATAAAAAAAGCTTATGGCCCCACTGATCATCGACAACCCAATCAATAGTTGTTGGTATTGGGTTGCCTCAAATTTTACCATTAGTGTGAATCACCATTGAGAGGTGCATCATGATTGGGGTTGAGAATGAAAGATTAAAAAATACTAAAAGGCAATATCAAAGTGAAGTGATGCAATTCAGTTGCATGAGGGAAGAAAAAGTATAGCCAATCCACAATCACAATGATTTACCAATAGTGTTCATGGTGAGAGGTAAAAGGCAAAAGTGAAGGGAAGTTTGGAGAAGACAAAGACCAGTTGACAAGATTAGAGCAAGTCCCAAGCCACCATACCCAGTTAATGACCCTACTTGTAACCATGATGAATAAGTGACAAATAGGGAGTTAGAATGAATCAAATAGGGAAAAGTAGAGAAATGACAAACTAAAATAAGCATAGTAACTTTTATCCATGGGTGCCCACAAGATGGGTCACAGGCCTGGGAGGTCATTGAGGACTTGGAAAGGGTCCCAAGAACCAAAACAAGAAAACAAACAAGCCCAAAGACACTTTATATTAAATAATGGAGGTTTCTAATGCACTCATAACATGTCAAAACCTCTAATATGGAGGTTTCATGGTTTGAAATATAAAATTGTGTAAAACACACAAAAAAGCCCATGGAAAGCAAGAAAAAGGGGTTAAAAGAGAAGAAAAGAGATAAAAGAGGTCATTTTCATTCTTATTTTCACTCTAATTGATCCAAATGAGATCCCATGAGTAACCAAATCCTAGGTGGAGCAAACAAGGACATGAAATAATGTCAAATATGCATAGGATGGTCTGGGTAAGCTTTACGAACAAATTTTTACAAATTTATTCATTTTTCAGGGTTTGGGAGGCCCTAAACACATTTTGCATCACTTAAAATTATTAAAAGTATTTATTAGACAAAACAAGAAGTCAATATGTTGGGATCGATGATCTGAAGAGAATGAGACCCACATGAGCTCAAATCATGGATTATGGGGCAATAAAGGAGGTGCCTTGGGGCTCCCCAGGGCATTCCAATGTAGGTCATGGCCTCAATAAGCTAACCCATGACCTAAGAATTCTTAGGCCATGACATTATCTAAAAAACTATGGTTTTGGGTAGGTAAATACTAGAGTAGGCCCTGAGGAGCCTAGAGGAGCCTAAGAAGTCTTGGAAGGGTCAAAACAAGATGGAAAAACAAAAATAAGCTAGATAGATGAAAATAATCATTTATTACTTATTCTTGCTCATTTTTTGACCAATATACTAATCTAGTTACATATTTGATTTCTTGTGCAGATCCATGGAGGAATTAGCATACCAAAAGAGGGAGGAACGTCACAAGTGAGAGAGAGGTTAGCATAGCAAGATAGGCCATGTGAGGTGACCGATTGAGAGAGAGTCCCATCATGGTTGAACAAGGATTATGATGTTCTACCTATGAAAAATTAGGATTATTTACAAAGTGCATGACTTTGGAGACTAGTACACATTCTAAAATTGGATTACTCTAAGGACTTGTTGAATGTGTTGGTCATTGCATGGGGTACCAAAAATGCATGTGTTTCAGCTAGCGCCTGAGCTAGAGGGCATCCTTAGAATTAAGGATGTATATCAAATATATAGGGTAGATTTGATGTGTAGAGAGATAGAGATACCATTAGTATAGGAAATAATGATAATATATCTCTACTTGGTGGGACCCCACTTATAATGGAATATCCATGGAGTACAGATCACATAGTTATCCCTAGGGTTACCCACTCTCAAGATAGTGACAATACGGAGTATGGTTAAGAGGATCTACATCAACTATAGTATAGGATGACTACCAATCTCATGGATAGGATTTATTGAACTCATATAGGAAGGATAGAGATATGCTTAGGGCCATCACATCCTCTAATAATTATACTAACAACTAGATCATATTTTATACACAGGGTCACGTGGGTTGACACAACCTAACTTAATCATG
>JARHVA010007088.1:17500-45000 GCA_037957365.1 Torreya grandis
CTTCAAACTTAAAGGCATGACAACATACTAGAAGGTACCCCATGGGGTAGTGAACATCATCTTGTACTGGTATAAAGGTGTAATTCATATTTGATTGTACATGGAGAAACTATCCATGAGGGACATGATCTCAAAAAAAGTGGTGGAATCAACAATCTAGTATATCAAATGAGTAGGAAAGTTATCCTTTTGGTAGGCCATATTGACATCTTGAAAGTTGATGCAAATATGAATAGCTCCATTATTATTGATAATGGGAATAATGTTGGAAATCCATCAAGGATAGTCGATATATTGGATAAATCTAAGTTAGATGCATTTCTAAATCTCCATTTTGACTAACTAGGAGATTTTAAGAGCCATTCACCATTGATTTTGGAAAATGGGCCTTGTCACATTATCTATAATGAGATTGTGGATAACTATGTCAAGATCCATGCCCTTTATATTAGTGTATTCCCAAACGAATACATCTAAAAATTCATGAAAGAAGGTGACCAAAACATCCCATTCCTTTGGGGCAAGGCTAAAGCTAATATTTATGATCTTAGTGCTTGTTAAAGTGTCAAGGCTTACATCTATGGATCCTTCAACATCCATAGCATTGACTTCCTTGAAACACTTAGCCACAGGAGGGAGAGACTCATTAAACACTTTAAGTTCAACCACCAGAACATTCACCATAGGAAGGCCTAGGGTTAGTCAATCTATGAGATAAATTTTCAAACCAAGACCATTAATAGGATAGTGATACTTAAGATAATCTCACATGATCTTGGTGTAAGCTTTTCTCTCCTTGAATAGGTTGCATGTCATTACATGAATGAAATATCACTCAAGATTAGACTCAACCACTCCAATGGTCTTAGTAGGAGATTCATGAAAAGAGTCTATATTCTGATGGGTAAATCATGACATAAGGGGGAGTTAAACATCTAGGGAAACATCCTAGAGGAGATCATTGATGAGAGACGAGTTGGCCTAGCATTATAGAGCAGAAGAGGGATTCAACTGATGTGTGGTAGAATCTATAGGAAAGAAAATTGATTAGTACTCAACTAGATTAAAATTTTCATCCTTGAAGAAATGAGACTCAAAAATAGGGTGTGTATGAGAATCTACACACTCCCATGAGGAGATACCAAAGCCTTGCCAAAGGGATTTGTCTTCACGTAGATAAATTCCCATGGATCTAGGTCAACCTCCATAGTGTGAACCTCACCTTCATGGATAAAATACACCATATAAAATGTGGCTAACATGATGGCCTACATGATGGCAGTCCAAAGATGACCAAGAATCATGTTATATGAAATATCAAGGTCTAACACACAAAACTCAATTATGGCTATTATGGGTCCAAAATTGACTTGAATCTTCACGTTACCCACTGACATAACTATGTCCTTGTTGAAACTAACATATTTATGGTGAGAATCAAAGAGATTTTTTTGATTGATCCCAATATCATTAAACACATGTAGGGGCATGATATTCAATGTGGCTTCTTCATCAACGATGAACTATTTAACATAGAAATCATTAATATAAGTCTTGATATAGAGAGGAGAATGATATATTTTTTCAAGACCTAAAGCATCTAGAAAATAGGTTAGGTCAAAAGATAAGATGAGAGGATGAAGGTGCTTGTATGCATTAGATTTGAACATCACTTGAACATCATCATGAAGTGGACCCTCATGAGAAAGACCAAGCTTGTCAAAGATGAGACCCCTTTTATGAGGGTAAAGATGAAGAAAGTCCCAAATGGATATCCCAAGGGAGAGGCCCTAAAACTCCTCTATGATGGAGTTAGGATGTTATCTAGCCTGGGGAGGGATGTTGCACCTGAATTCAAATATGACTTAAGGGTTCCCTACCCTTATGGGCTAGATAGAGGGCCCAACACCACTAGTCTCTCTAACAAGGTTAGTGGCTCGACTATAGCATGTCTTGAAAAGTCACTCATACCTAGTAGAGGCTAGGTTTATAGTAGAAACAACCTTGCTACTTTCACACTTGGCTTTCTCTCTTGGGTCAGCTTAGGAGGAAGAATTAGAAGAGATGGAAGACCAAGAAGAATAGTATGAGGCCTAAACATTTGATTTATTCTTCTTCTTTAATTTATCATGGTTAAGCAGAGGCTCCTTGAAAACATTTAACTTGTGATTTGGTTCTACAAAAGGATAAATCCGTGAATGAGGCAAGGCTTGCCTACTACACTTTTAAGTTGCACATTTTTCGTCATCATACCCCATCATCTAATGGAAGTTGTAAAACTTGTTAGGGTCATAGGGAAACACAATCCATTGTCTTATTTTGCTTGATTTATAAACCATTTTTTTGTTGGTTTCTTGGTCAAATAATTCACCTTGCGGTTGTCTTTCTTATCCTTCTTCTTGGGAGGAAAATTAGTGCCACCATCATCAGTCACATTTTGGTTATGATCATGTGAAGAGAATGTCTTTTGGGAACGTATATGCCACATGATCACATGCACATCAAACACTTCAATCTTTAGACACTCATTAACAACTTTAGCATAAGAGGTAGGTTCATGCTTGAGGACCTCAATGTGAACCTCACCCTCAATGCTCATGTGAACATATCATAAAATTGGTCATCTAAGAAACTAGTCCTGAACATATGAATGGCTAAATGCCATCAACATACAAAATTAAAATTTGACTCACCCTTGTCTTGTGCCATAGAGGTGAGTGACTAGATGCCAAAGTTAAAGGGTCTATAGATATTGAAATATTGGAGGAAGCCATCAAGAAGGAGATAGAAACTAGAGAAATAATCTAGAGGTAGATTTTCAAATCACAAAAGAGCTTTAACTCACAGAGAAATGGTGAAGATCTTCAACATCATGCCTTCATCCTATTCTTAATACATACATACCATCATGAATGTCATAATATGATCTATGGGACTAGATTCGTACATCACATTTAACTTAGGTACTTTAGGGATAGGAATAAGAAGGGGAATAACACACACCAAAGGGGATAGAGGATTTTGGCATTGATCCTCATAAGAAAGATAAATAGTAGGCTGGTGATGAACCTTGAGATGGGGCTTGTGATGGTGATGATGTTTCCTATGCCCATAAACATCACCATGAGCATGACCATAAGGAAGATGATGTTGAGGCAACTCCTGATAGGGAGGATGATCATGATAGAAATCATCTCTACCATGGGGTGGATAATAACCATGGGAACTGTGACAATCCCCATGGGGATGATGAGAATATGTGGCATGCTCATGGAAATAGTCATGATGACCAAAATATCCATGTTGTTGATCACATGACATTATATGAGGGTTAGCTAATATGCATTGATTCTTTGAATAGGACTCCCATGTATCTCTAATATATAAATGATGATCCAAATCATCATGCTCATTAGACACTCTAAAAGAAGGACTAAGAGGATGGGAAGACCCCCAATGATGGGGATACATTTCCAAGTTATAATACATATGACCCACAACATGGATATGAGTATGTTCTTACTCTAAAGTCTCCATCTTTCAAAGAGATGGGGAACTCACATGAGAACTAGTTGAGGCATTAGAAACTAATTTGGTACAAGATCTATTTCTAGAGGAAGAATACCATCAAATCCTAGTGGAGAAGGATTCACTTCATTCACCTAAATATGTCTTCAACAATCATCAATGATCATGCATAGATCATCAGGTCTTACACACATAAAATGATCCTTATCACCTTGAACAGATGAATGAGACATGACATGATGCTAAGATGAAACGTCCTCAATTTAATGAAGATTGGATTTTTAAAAATGAGATCGAATACATTGGTTATATTCCTACCCATCTTGTTCCCTTTTTAACATGAGAGGGTGTAGATTGCCATGTTTGTTCAAGGGAAGTTATTAGGTTCTATGCTATATATGGCATGAAATAATATAGTTCCAATAATGTGAATAGATCCACCAGTGTTTAGTATGGTGCTAAATCAAACCACTAAGAGGCTAGAAGGATTAGGGGTTCTATGTGCTATAAGAGATCTATAGTGGCTATCCAATTTGCCATATTGAACCAAGCTATAGAAAAACTTATAACCTAGGTTGAGGTTAGCATGAATAAGTGGATAAAGTATGCAATCACCTCTAAAGGATCGAACCATAGTAAATTAAGTATCTAAGACTAGACTACTGATTACATAACCAAAGTGAAAACAATAATACCAAATGGAGAGAGATAACAATTGAAATGTAAATATATAATCTAAGGAACTTTGAGGCCAAATGATATATGTTTTAATTAATTAATATGTTTTCAAGAAAGGTTTCAATAGCATTCTTATTCTAGCTGTGAGCTATCTTATCAAATCAATAATACTATTTTCTAGCAATGCAATGTTCTAGTTTAGAGAGAGAGAGAGAGAGAGAGAGAGAGAGAGAGAGAGAGAGAGAGAGAGAGAGAGAGAGAATGTTTAAGCATGTTTTCTAGTTTGTATTGAGCATGTTGAGTCCTAATATGTAATATAAATGTTTTAAATGCAAGTATAACATGTAATGGTAAATATTTCAAGAAATAAAGATATCTTGTAACCACATATGAATTCATAAACTTTATAAACTATTCTAAACATATCACAAACAACTAAATCACTATAACAAATCAAACTCTAGCATATATACTACAGAAAATAATGTATTTAATTTTCATAGCAAAGTTCCCTTAGATCAAGATCAAAGCATATGATCATATGTTCTACCAACTAGGAATCCAAGCTAGGAAGAAATGTGGGAGGAAGACCAAGCTAGGTGCATGTTAGAGTCCAAAGCAAAAGCCAAGAGCAAAGGAGGAGGTGAAGTGATAACTTGTAAGGGTATAATATCTCCAACCAAGTGAAAAAATTAGGTGTAATGCCACATATATAAGTGTGAATCAAGACACAAGGAATTAAGAACAAGCTAGAGTAGCAATGGAGTCTCCAAGTAAATGTGTAGTAGCATATGGGATCTTGTATCATCAATCAATCTCAAGAGTGCTAGGAATGAATCAAGAGAGATTGAATAAGGCATGATATTTAAGAGAGGAAATAAGAATCAAGAGAGAGTGTAGATAGAGAAGAAAGAGGCTCAAATGAATGAGAATAAGGTATATATCCCAACCCCAATCTACCAAAAGGCCTAAAACTAGCCATTTTTTTCAATTTGGGTCCAAACAAATGCTTTTGCACATGTTGTACCTAGGTCATAGATTTTGTGAAGGAAACATGTAGTTGAGACTGTGATTTTACTTCAAACAAGTCATGGCAAGGGTGAAACATGGGCCTAAATTGGTCAATATGCTCCCGAAAGGCCTCAGGGGGTCCCTAGAAAGCTTGTCTTGCATGTGAAATGACCAATATGGACTAAGGATGTATGTATGGGTAAGAATATGATGTCAAAGAGGTCTAAATAGGTTTTGAATGGCTCAAAGTACAATGACTAGGGTCAATAATCTGCACATGACATGATGTGTAATCATAGGGAGGAGTAGGGTCATGGGAAGTACTATTATAGTTATTTTGTCTCTTAATGTATCTATGGTTAAATCAGGGTTGACAAATTTTTACTGTAATTGTCTTTTCTTCTTAACTATGAATATATTTTATGGGTTCCAACCATAAGCATCCTAGTATTATATTCTAGTGTTTTAGAATGTTTTCCATTTCTATAATTACAAAGGATATTTTTAATAATATGTTTGACTTCATAATTTACTCGATGATAAGAATACATAGTGAGGAAAAATATTCTTGATTTGGTAATTTATGCCTAAAGTCATATCTTAGCAATGTTCGTTAACCTAAACACTTCCCTACTATTTTTGCTAATATATTTACATATAATCTCCCATGAGTAAATTAATTTGGTGGTACTATATCCCCTATTTCAATAGTGATTTAAGGAAACCAAATTTTCCCGATATGAAGACATCTATTTCTTTATTACTTTTTGTACTTGTTTTGGTGGTTATGGTGGTTGTTCTTGAGATATTTTTCATAATCAATATTAAAATAATTTTAATGGTATTATAACCATAGCTCTATGTATTAATGACAATCATTTTTGTCTTGGATTGTTGTCTTCATATTCCTTGGTTTTATCCCCACATTAGCCATGTGATCTAATCTTATTTTAAGTGATAGGGTATCTGCTTGATTATTTATATCATTAACAACTTAGATACCATTTTACATTCTTTTTTTTCAAATCAAATGTTTCATTATTTTTTTTCCTTATAAAAAATAATAATTATATATTTTCTTTCTTTTTTATATTTCCACCATGTTGGACATTTTTTATTTTAGGTAATCAATATTATGTGCATAGCTTCGATACTTGGTTTGGTACACTAGGAGAGTGTTAGTATAGTTTTTTATTCCATTTAATGGTTTTCCCATACACATGTTTAGTTTGATTTATTAGGTGGCATTTTATGTTATTGTGAAAGACAATTCCACATTCATGGGGATTTGAGAACATGTTTTATCTTGTACTGATATATGTACATTTCCTAAAGATATTATGCATAATGCTTATATTGTTAATGTTAATTCATCTATGTTTGTTATTTCAAAGATTCTTATATATCATGTTTGATTTCATTTATACAATAGGTAATTTAGTCATGCATTTAATCCTATCCAGACTGATCCTTAATTTTTGCCCACTTTGACATGGTATCAAAGTACCTATGGTACTCGAATGTTATTTTTTCTATTGTGAAATTTTTATTTTTAGATTAAATGTCATACATATTCCATTCGTTGACTTAACATATTGAATATTCACCCTTTCCCATACATTTATCTTCTTCTAAGGTCCTTCATTGATGTAGATTAAGAAAAAGAATAAGAAAAATATATCTCATACTAGTCATATATCATCTATTAGGTTTTCATGTAAAATGACTAGTGCCATCACATTTATAAGGTACCAAAACCTTAGGGTTGACTGTAAATATGACCAAGCTTTGTGATAGTCTATTTCAACCATTTCAGAGGGTTTCAAGATATTTTCATGGATTTCACACAAATTTGTACTATCTAGGGTATTCAAGGGAAGATTTGTTCAAGGTTTTTGGGGGTCTAGGAGATACTTAGTGGGTCTTTGGTATATTTTATATCACCATACCCATTCTATAAATTTTGGATTTGGTGTAAATTTTATATTTGCATACACAAATGAGAGGTTCCACACCTATTTGCACTTGTCAAAAGTTTCTATTACATCAACAGGCCCAAATTCTAGTGTTAGACATTAAGACTACTCTTACATGCATTAGCCTTGATGACATACATTCATATTGAACTTATATTTAAAAATCCTAACATGAAACTTTGAGTTTTGGATTTAAAAATAAACCATGACACATAAATTTGAGTTGTGCTTGTATTTAATAACACTAATGTCAAAGATTCTAAATTTTTAGGTAATCCAAAACCTCGATGGCAAGAATTGTTAGAGGTACAATCACTAAGATGGAGGGTGAATCAGTGATACAAGATAATTTAATTAAATTCACAAATATTAAACATTCAACATACAAAAACATGATCAATTTTCATAAACATGAAAGCACATACATCCAAAGCATACATAAGATCATATATCACATGAACACATCATATACATGGGAAACCCTCTTGGGGGATAAAACCCACTCAACCCTAAAATATGGACTATATTCCTATAATAACAAGATCCAATATTTTGACCAATATCAACTAATCAAGGGACACCCATCCCTTGGTTTAGTGAGACACCAATCCCACAAGAAGTTATTGCCCCTGTATAATTGAACATCCACAACAAATAGACCTTTAGTAAGCTACACCTTACAAGGAAGAACTAACCCCCTAGGAAAATAAGCACCCATTTAGATACCTAAATATATCACCTAGAATACCTATTACTACTCTTTTAACTGATGATGATCACCTTTGTCTACACTCTTTAGCTACAATTTCTCTCAAGTTGCCTCTAGGGATAACTTTCTCAAACTACCTCTTTCAAGATCGTTAGGTCGAATGACCTATGTGTCCTCCTACTTCAAATTGATCAAATAAAAATGTATAATATTTCTCACACTATGATGGTCCTAATTAGCCTATAATTTCTCTTTCAATTTTTTTCTTCTTCTCTTGAATCTGCACAGTCACAACTGCTCAACTCTATCTTCTCAAAATCTAAAAACCATCACATATGCTTTCCCTCTTTATAAAGTCTTCATGAATATTATCTTATTGGTTGGTCATAAGAATTGTATAAAACCTTAATACTTCTATCAATCTATACATATCTTAAATCCATTCTCATAGGTCAGCCATTACCTCATTATCCCTAAACCACCATTAGGACTTGGTAAGTCCTCAAACAATTAGGCCTTCATACTCACATGTTACGTGTGAGACTACTTGGACCACCTTTATCCTTTACCAATGTTTCAAACACATTAAACCTATCTCCAATATATTTCTTTTCACTCCTAATGTGTCAATGCCACCTGGAACTTAAAATCACACATTTAACCTACCAATGAGGTCTCCTCACTCTTTAGACTTTCATACAAAAAAATAAAGTATCAAATTTATGAATAAAATACTCAAATATTTTGTAGAGACATATGATTAGATCATATGGGTTAACTATTTAGTATTTATAAAATGTCTTCATGTGCTTTAGATACTTCAACATAGGCTCTAAGCACTCAAAACAACTCTCTTAGAGTGACCACTCAGATTAGTCGTACATATTCAATATACAATTATACTATTTTGACTCTCCATATATGATGAATGGAAAAGTATGAAAACCAATTCCTTATCATAATCCTTATATAATTATACAACATTTAAATACTCATTTTCTTCTTTAATTCTGCTCAGAACACCTTCAATTCACACCTACAATATGATCACTAAATCTACCAATGCCTACGATAAACATAGTCAACTTCTAAGTAATTGTTCACATTAAATATGGATTTGTAAAACCTCAAAAATCCACATGGATATTATCCATGGATTTTATAACACTCTTTAATATATATCTCATCTTGAAACATCAAAATACAATCAAGAAATCTTCAATTACCCTTCTCGAGTTACTTGTATAACATGGTCAAACACATAGTTAGATTTTGAGCTCAATACATTTGAATTACTAATATTAAAACCTTATAAATAGAATATATGTATTTTCCTTGAATTCCTTTACCACTTAACTTTTTACTTCATTAATAAATTTATCTTGGATGAAAAGATATAGCTCAAACACTACAAACTAGGTTTCCTTCATTAATTTGAATATTCAAATTCAAATGATCACTAAGCTTAGAAACTTCAACCTCATCTCGTTCTCCCTAAAAACTTTGAAAATTTTTGATCCATAAATTTCCTTAGATTATTTTGTTCTTTATCTTTAAATTTCCGCTATTGATCTTATGTATGTCCTTCCACGATCGTGCTACTTAGCAGCTATGCATGCCTTATGTGCACCCTCTACAAATCATTCAATGTGCTTGTGCCACTTGGAGGCTCTAAATGCCTTATGAGTATAATTTAACATATTTAATAAATATGAACCATTAAATCACTACTTATAATATCATATGCTCTATTAGATCATTATCTGGTCAGATGAAATGCTCATCATGAGATCTTTGATCTGATAAACACTCACCATTAGATTTTTATAAACTATTTGACCCTAGACATTAATGTAGATAAAATTTATGGTCTCTATTCCATCACAATATAATGGATCAACTTTTATTATTTATATATCTAACAAAAAAATAATTCAAGACTCTAAATCTTTAGGATACCTTATTGGCACTATAGACAAGATCTCCTTGAAAACCTTAGACCATTGTTGAATTTATGAATACCTATATTAAATGAAAAAACATGTTGGATCACTCATGTCTCCATGATTTTTAGTGATGGTCTGGATTCTCTTAATCTAGAATATTCATGTTTCATTTCTAAATGATCAAGTGACACCAAAACATCACAAAGACATTTTCGGATGACTCACAACTTCTATTTTGTTCTTAGAGACCTGTAAATGTGCCATATCTCTCCAAGATATCAAACTAAACTTCTTTATCATTCATGAACAATAACCATGTGCTCTATTTGACATCAATGACAACCTAACATCAAATACCATGCTCAAAAATCTCCCCCTTTGTCATTGATATTAGAACACCCTGAGAATGACATCATTTGAATAATGACTTCAATTAAACTCATTCATTATGATATTTCTCCACATTTGACGTTAATGATAAAGGGTATCTACCTCAACATGAAAAAAATAATTCCTCAACATCATGTGTGCATTCAAATACTATTTAAGATGCTCGTGATACTTACATACTTTCAATCATATGATTCAATTATTCCCCCTTTGATATGCACCAATTTGAACCTGGACTTGTATGATCTTTAGAATTGATAAAACACTCATAGAGATTAGGAAGAATTCCATAACATCATGCTCCATATTATGTCACCTGTTGTTTGACATACACAAATCTGAACTTGGGATTCTTTGATCCTTTGACCTATCTACTTATAGAACTCGCAATCTCTTTTTTCTCATGCATAAAGATTCAATACCTTGTCCAAACATGACTTGGATTGATTAAGTCATCATATCAATCTTCTTAAATTCATAACTTTGGAAAACATCTTCACACTTTTATCATGATTGAAGCATATTTACATATCCTCCCCCTCACATCATGCATAGCTTATTCAAGCCACTCAATCTAATAGAGTTAGCTCCCCCTTACTCCATAGCATACACAACTTGTTATTTAAAGAACTCTCAAACCTTCATGATATCAAAGATATGATATCACATTCTCCTCACACTCCATATCAACCTTGTCTTCAATATTTATATGCAATAGAATATATTGATAACTCACCATCCTTTATCATACACTTAGAAACCTCCATTCACTACCTATAAAACTTTAGAACCAATGTTTTGATTGTTCACCATTTGACCAACTAGATATCCTTCAGATTTGATCAAAATTTTGACTTTAGGTTCATTGTTTCTAAAAAATATCTTATCATGTCCTTCCATAGTAAATCAACACATTTTCTTATGGCATTTCTTGTCCTGCAACATCAACTAAAACTCAAGTAGTGTCCACCATGCTTTCTCTTACTATCAAGTGTCTCCTTGAAGTCTAGATAGAGACACTCAAACTCAAAATGTCTTAGACCAATACAAAACCAAGAGTTGTACACAACTCCTTACATTACTTCTCCTCATTTTTCATTTGATACTAATAGTTATTCTTCTTCTGAGGCTTAAAAGAAGTAACATGCTCATTCATTACAATATTCTCCTTTTCTTCTAAGAATAGATTGACACCATATGGAGACAAAAAGGATTCATGATATACATTTTCAACTAAAGAAATAACCGCATCAATAAGCATTGACAATTGATGTTATTTACATGAAACTTGATCAATAACCATAAGATACTCTCTCGTATCCATACATACCTCAGAACTAGCCTCAATTATCACTTTGGTCTTTTCTTTGAGATGAACTTGAACTAACTTTTGATTCTCCTTTTCTATCTAGATATATGATATATTCTCTTGGTATTCCAGAACCCTCTTGATATATGATTCCTATTTTGCTTTAGTAGGTAGTCCATCTTTATCTTTTAACTTAATTGAATTAAGTTTCTTGGTCTTCACGTCACTAGGATTTCATATAAAGGATTAAAATTTCTTAAGCACACTAGGATGCCCATGTAGCTTCTCATGACTTGACAGTTTGCTTATAAAATATATAATAATATGACCAACTTGATGACAAATCAAATAAATAACATCATTCATACCTTCTACATGATGAATATTATAAATCTCTACAAACATACCATCTTGTCTGTTAGGTTCATTATGCTCAAGCTTGACTATCTTAGGTCTCCATCCCTAGGTTAGTATTTTACCATGTATTATGGGTAGAATCTAAAAATATGTCCCATGTCATGATAAATATATAAGACTACATTTTCCATACCTCTAGCCAACTAGCTACACTTTCTTATATAGTGTCTTGCCTTATGACCAAACTTGTGACAAGCATAATTATGATTACTAAAAGATATTTCATACCTCATGGAACTTGGCTAATTGATGGATATTTTATTCTTTATCTTGGTGTTTGCATCCTTCTTGTCCGAAGACGACCTATCTTGATTTTTTCAAGATTGTTTATCTTGACAACAAATATCTCATACTCATCCTTCAATGAATCTAGATTGGTTTTCAATTGAACTCTCTCATTCTCTTTAGCTCTCATATTTGAATTTGCAACCTCTAACTAAATTCTAAGAAATTTGACAGTCTCCTTATCCCTCTTATCTTCTTTAACCATGTCATCCTTTAATATATATGCTTACGCTTAAATAATATTTATAAAAACAAGATTGGACTTCAACTCGTCATGGTAACCTTGCTTTGAACTCAACATGGCATTTGTCTCTTCTAATTGAGTCTTGATATGTCTACATTATTCCTCTTTCAAACTCAGATTAGTATTTGTAACCCTTAATTTATCTTTGATAATGTTGATCTTCTCTTGCTCATATTTTTATCTTGAGCTTACTTTCAAGGATTCTAGCTCCTTTTTGAGCTTGATGCACTCATCCGTTATATCTTTACAACTTAAGGCCATGATCTTATTCTAAGCTTCTTCTTGATCATATTCTCTCATCTTACCTTTGTAATTCTTAAAAGGTGCCTTGAGATGATTGGATTTTTATTCAATTAATTTTAGATATGCATAAATAACCTCCACATGAGCCTTAAACTCTTTATTATCTTTCTTCAATTGCTTAGCCATATTGTCAGATGGATCACCTTCAAGTGGTTAAACTTACAATGAAGGTCTATATTTCATACTAATTTTTATAGGCACAATTATTGAGGGGGGTGGGTGAATTATTGATACAAGATAATATAATTCAATTATAAACTCTTAAATATTTAGCATACAACAACTTTAGAATAAACATGAAAGGACATACATATAAAACATACATAAGATCATATATCACATGGACACATCATATACATGGGAAACTCTCTTAGGGGATAAAAACCATTGGACCATACAAGATGAACTACAGTCCTATAATAACAAGATCAAACATTTATACCAGCACCAACTGATCAAGGAACACCCAACTCCTGGTTTAGTGAGACACCAATCCCACAAGGACCTACTTCGCTTGTCTAGTTGAGCAACCATAACAATTAGAACTTTATCAATCTTTACCTTGCAAGGTAGAAATAACCCCCTAGGCAACCAAACAATAACTTAGCTACCTGAATATATCACCTTGAACATGTATTTATACTCTTCAACTAATGATGATCACCTTTGTCTACACTCTTCACCTCCAATTTCTCTCAAGCTGCCTCTAGGGCTACTTGCTCAAAGTGCTTCTTCCAGGCTCATTAAGTCCAATGACCTATGTGTCCTCATACATCAACTTGATCAAATAAAAATTTATAATATTTCTCACACTAAAATGGTCCTAACTAACCTATACCTTCCCTTTAAAATTTTCTCTTCTTCTCTTGAATCCTAATAGTCATAACTACTCAACTCTATCTTCTCAAAATCTAGAAACCATCACATACACTTTCACTCTTTATTGAGTCTTCATGAATATTATCTTATTCATTGGCCATAAGACTTTCCTTAACCCTTAATAATTATGTAATTATAATAAATATCTCAAATCCATTATCATAGGTTCGTCATTACCTCATTTTAACCAAACCACCATGAGGTCTTGGTGAGACCTAGAATAATTAGGTCTTCATACTCACATGTTATATGTGAGACTAATTGGACCACATTTTATCCATTAACAATGATTAAAACACATAAAATATTTCTAATATACCATTTTTCACTCTCTCATGGTTTAATACCACCTATAATACCAACTCCCACCTTGAACCAACTTGTTAGGTCTCTTCACTCTTAAGGCTTTCATACATAGAAAACACAGTCTCAAACTTATGAAGAAACTAATCAAATATTTCACATATCCATATGATTATATCACATGGGTTAACCCTTTAATATATATACAATTAATTCATGTGATTTAAATACTTCAACATAGGGTCTAATAATTCAAATTAACTCTCTCAGAATGACCACTTAGACTAGTCATATATAGTCAAAATACAATTATGTTATTTTCACTCTCTATATCTGATCAGGGAAAAATATAACATGAAATAACTTATAATAATCCTTAAATACTTATATAAAATTAACATACTCAATTTCTTCTTCAACTATACTTATAACATCTTCAATTCACACCTACAATATGGTCACTCAATCTAATAGCGCATTCAACAAACACAGTCAACTTCTAAGTAATCATTCAAACTAAATATGGATTATTCAAACCTATAAAATCCACATAGATTGTATTTATATAGTATATAAAACTATCCAATATATATCTCAACTTGAAACATCAAAAAAAAAAAAAAAAATCTTCAATTACCCTTCCCAGGTTACTTGCAAAACATGGTCAAACATATAGTCAGATTTGGAGCTCAATATCTTTGACTGTACTAACATTAAAACCTTATAACTATATTATATGGATGTAGATTGAATTATTTTAAAAAATTTACTTTTAATACATGAAGTAATTCATCACAGTTCAAATGATATAGCTCAAACAATACAAACTAGTTTTCCCTCATTAATTTGAATATTCAAATTCCAATGTTCACTGAGCAAATGTTAAACATCAGACACTTTAACCTCATTTCAGGCTCCCTGGTAGCTTTAAAAAAATTAAATCCATATATCTACATGTATTATCCTAGTATTTATATTTAAAATATAATTTTTGATCTTAGCTCTTTGCTTATATAATCATGCCACTTGACAACTATGTGTGCCTTCTGTGCACCGTGTATCATTCAGTCTATGTGCTTATGCCACTTGGCAGCTCTGCATGCCTTATAAGTATCATTTGAAATATTGAATAAATATTCACCATTGTATAAATAATTAAAATATCACATGTTCATTTAGATTATTATCTAGTCAGATAAAATGCTCACCATTAGATTTGTCTAGACTATTTGACCTTGAACTTTAGTGTAGTTAAACTTGATGGTTTCTAGTCCATCACAGTCTGCTAGAGTAAATTTTAAGATTTATATATTAATATTAAAAATAATTCAAGACTCAAAATCTTTATGGTACCTTCTTGACACTATATACAACATCTCCATGAAATCCTTTGACCACTATTGACTTTTTGAGTACCTATATTAAATGCACAAACTTGTTGGATCACTTATATCTTCATGATGTGTAGTGACATTCTGTATTATCTTAAGATATAATATGCATGTTTATATCTAAAAATGATCAAGTGACACACCGTAACTTCACCAAGACATTTATGGATGCCTCACACCTTATTTATCCTTATAGACTTGCAAATGTGCCATATCTCTCCAAGTTGTCAAACATAATTTCTTTATCATTCTTGCACTAGATACATTTGATATCTTCGACATAAATAACAACCTAGAATAAAATGCATTACCAAAAAGTAAAATCAATTAAATTTGTACTCCAAAACCCTAATAAATGAAACTTTGACCTACATCTATAGTCAACATCTCCTATTATAGAACTTCACTTGAAATTGTAGCCCTAAATTTTAATAACTATGAAGTATGACTACAAGTTTGACATCCAAATTGAATGAATAAAAAATATTAATATAAGTCCAATTTATAGATTTAATGATTTAAAAATACCCTTCAATTTCTACCTAGGTGTATTCTACCCTCTAAGCTTTGACAATTATAACAGAGATCTCGAATTCAGGCCAATGACTTTTGACACTATTCATGGGTAATTTGGAGTCAAATTTGTAATGACATCACTCTCCCATTCACATAATAATGTTAAGTAACATCATAAATAGGTTGAAGGACTAATATCAACACTTATCCTCTTAGTCACATGGGATTTTATCACTTAGTCACAACCAACCCAAGGGGGCTTAAATTTTCTTAACAAAGTTAAGCCAAAATTTCTGCACACCCAAATTTATGAAAAATGGATAATTATTTAATTAGAAAGAGTAATCATGGTAAGTGCATAAATTTGAGGGATAAAAAGTGGCCTACCCATGGACATGCTTTTCTTGTTATTTTATAAATCTAAACTTCTATAGATAATTTGATATATCTACACTCCAAATTTAAAGATGGTGTAAGAACATGAAATGTCGCATTTCAAGTCTAGTTTTCAAAACTTTTTTAAAAAATTAAATGGTTATGTATAACTAGGTAAAATATCTAAATTTTGAAGAGGATTTCCTATTTTTTTAAGAAAATAGAGTAGATAGATGACTGTATGGTGCACCATTTTTTGAGCGTTTAATATTAATTGAAACCCTTTTGGGAAAATTTAAATAAGATATTCTAGTTTGTGACCTATGTTTTTTAATATTTTTTAATGAATAATTATTTTTATGAATTTTTTCAAGTAAATAGATATGTAAAACTAAAAAAAACATGAATATCCATGCATGCGACGTGCCTACCTACTTCAAAAAAAATGATTTTTTTTTAATGTATGTAGAATGTCCTAGTTTGTGACCATATAATTTGTTTTTCACTTGGATCAATGAAAAATAAATTACATGAACATTTATAGGCATGAATATTTTTGGCATAGAGTGGCGTAAAATAGGTATAGTTAGAAATCAACATAGTTTGAAACCTTAAATCAGTCAAAAATTATAACATACATATTTTTGGAAAGAGGAGAGCATTCTTGTCATGATGGTAATAAGGTTTTGAATTTTGCCTTTGAAATTCATAGTATATTTGGAAATAAAAGTTAGATTTTGTTATTTTTTATCAAAACTCTTAGACTCAACTCTAGGTTCAGATGTCCAAGTTTTTAGATCGGAAATTGAAGCCATTCTCAACATAAAAGGCATAGTTATTGAATTCAAATTCAAATAAAGAGATCAAGTTAATGTAAAATGTGATCATATTAATAAATAATGCAATCACATTACTATTTTTTTACATAATAAATTAGTGAACATGTACACAAAGTGAATCTTGTTTAATAAATAAAAATATCACATTATTATAAAAGCAAGAATGTGAGAGCATTCCTATATATTTTGCACCTAAAAGAATGTGTTTATTAACATGAAGCCAGACATGGATAAAAGCTTATATTTATTATTGTAAACATTAATTATAAGGAAATAAATGTAACAATATAAATGTAAATTTATTTTTGTAAATATAAGAAATTAGGTTCACTCTGCATCTTATAGAGTTGGTCTCAAGTTGCATGCCTTATGATGTAGAAAATAGTTTTTCAAAATCTTATAGGTTAGTACTTAGGCATTTTTAGGGTGTAATTATTAAACCTAGTAATTTTGGTACATAAAATTTTCAATCCATTTTTGGTAAATATAGAGTCAATTTTAGGTTTTTATGCCTTCTAGATTGATTCTTAGCATTTATAAGAGTCTTAGTTTTGTCAGAATTGAGCTTTTAAAACTACTTACTTTGAATATGATCCAAAGTCGTGTGATTTGGTTATTGGAGGTCACATTAATGACCTACACACATCAAATAGACACTTTATTTTAATTTCACTTGTTCATCATCCCTCCCTCATCATTCATCACTTTCTAATCTTCCCTCATTATGCCTATTCATTCTCTCATCATTCCTTATTATCATTAATAACTCTCTCATTGACCCTCACTATCCATATTCATCTCTAATCACTCCATTATCATTTGTAATCACTCCTCCATTGAACCTCATTATCCATTATCATCCATAATCACTCCCTCCCCATCCTTCATCATCCCTAATCACTCTTTATTCATCCCTCATCATCCCTAATTGATTATTCATCCATAGTCACTCCCTCCTCATCTATTCTCATCCCTAATCACTCTGTTATTGAAGTTTATTGTCCCTCATCATCTCTAATCACTTGAGCTTATCATCCATAATCACTCTTTCCTCATTCCTCATCATCACTAATCAATCACTCATTCATCCTCACCATACCTCACCATCCCTCATCTCTTCATCATTGACTCTCATAATCCCTTATCATCCCTAATCAATCCCTCATCATCCAACATAATTATATACTTTAAATATATCTTTTATTCCAATCACATGTTGTTTAATTCATTATAATAGAAATTAACTCTTTTTTAGGTCTTGTTCTATTATCAGTACCCATTTATGATAGTCAATTTTATTACTCAATGAATTGGATGATATTTCAAATTTATATTCAAGTAACATAAGTACTAACATAAAATAGAGTCTAAATTTTAGTTCATCAAATTATATTTGTTGTGAAGCTGACTAGATGAAACTTTATTTGATTCCAACTTTGGTAGCTTAGTTCAAAGGATAAAAATTAAACATAGATCTCTTGTGTAATTTTCTAATTCTGAGAAGATTTGAATCACATTCAAAGTTATTTGGTGTTTCCCGTTCCTTTATGACATTAATTTTGTGAAGTTCGCACATGCACTCCTTATATGTGTAATGTATCCCAAATAGTTTATTTCTTGCATGAAAAATCAACATTTATTCATGTTATCATAAAAATATATTTCTAAAAAAATTGAAACACTTTTTTAGCATGGTGTAGATGTTCATCATTTTTAAATATTAAGATGTCATCAAGGTAGACTAAAAAATGACATAGGTAAAGGGCCTGAGGATGTCTTTCAACATATCAATGAATGAATCTACTACATGAGTTAACCTAAAGGGCATAACCAACTATTCAATCAACCCTTCCTTTGTTTTTAAGACTATATTCCAAATGTCTAGAGGTTAAACATGAATATGATGATACCTAAAATTAAGATCAATTTTGGAAAAGACTTCTACACCATGGATATGGTATAAAAATTCCTTAATATTTAGACGAGGATAATAATTATTCACTTTAATATTGTTAAGATTTTTTAATTGATTCATAACTTTAGCACAAGCAAAATTGGGATTGTGCAAGGCAATGATTTGGGCATGATGTGTCCATCATCCATGATTCCATAGATTTAACACTTGATCTATTCATTCTCTATAAATTATATGTTGTATAGAGAGGTTTGACATAGATGTAGTTAAGGGATAAAATCAATAGTATTGTTTAGTGTACAGTATGTAAGAACCTATTTAGGTGACTGAAAGATATCCTTGTATTCATCTAGTTTATGGTTCAATTATTTTGTCTTTGTTATTGTCGGATAAACCACACTATGATATGGTGACATAAGGATGTTATTACATTCACTTGTTACCATCAAGAGTATACTTCTTAATAGAATTGACAAGATTCTTTCAATTCCTATCACTAATGATTAAAATATTATGAACTAACTATGATATACAATATTTGCAATCATGATAATATATCACAACATTTAAAGGATTTACTTTATAGACTACATGTTAATGGTAAATATATGGTTGACCACATGTAAAACATCACACACCTCTAGTGGTGAGATATCACAAAGGATGGCATCTTTAAAAAGTCTGAATTTGTGTACAAACTGACACTACTAAGTGATCCATTTCTAAAGGTCTACACTAGACCATACACTAGTGTATGGTTATGGATGATCTATAAATTCCATGATCACTTTATGAAAATATGATTTAGGAGAAATTAAATTCTTTTGACTTCCATTAGAAATGATGAAGTGTATTGGCACACCATTGATCTACATTTGTTAATGAAAAAATATTTCTAATTCACATAATTTATTATTGGGGGAAGCAGAGATATTTTTAGTACTAACCATATCATTGGGTTCATAATCTATTATCTACTTACCTTTTTATAGTGCTATAAAACTTGTACCCACTTCTCGATATGTGCAAGTAGAAAGCTCATAGTGTGATAGTCTTCATTATATTGAATATTGAATTTATGAACTAAACACTACTTTCCAATCTTAGAATACTTGTTCTAATCATTTGAAAATTATTTCCCACTCTTTGGTATGATGAATAAATCAATAGACATACAAATAGAATGCCTTAAATGTAATTTAGATCATAAAATGTCCTCATATGTAAATCAACTGATTGATTTTAGGAAATCACATAGCCTGGTGATCCTAAAGTGATTTGATCCAAGCAACATCTTAGGTGATAATTCATGTGATGGTTCTACCCCAATTGGTGGTAGAACTTCTAGGAGCCATAACTTTTGCACCATAGCTTCGTTTGACTCCCTGTTTGAACCGTTAAAAAGCTAAGAATGATGGGAACATTATGAGATGGCATAAATCTCTGCTATATGGGTTTTGAACCCCAAAAAAAACAAATGGACGTACCCCAAATTTAAATTTTAGTAGTGTAGTCAAAAGATAGTAAGTTTCTAAAAATAGAAATTCCTCAAATTTGGTATTGTTGTAAATCATGGAAGTCAAAACAATTAATCTAAATCAATATTGGTGACCTTACACATCCTCCTCATACATTAAAAACATGCATAAATGAATATGTAACCTGAAATGGAAATCAAACATCTCTTCTCAGAGATAAGCATATGTTTGGGTCTGCAAATTTTATAAATAAAACATCTCCTCTCAGATATAAAATTATTGTTATTGTGTTATTATTATTTATTGAATTATCTTTCAACCAAATATTTTTGATTTTTGGATTAGTGGTATCAGAGTGGTTTGTCTTTAGAGTGTATGATCCTAAGGACAAGGTTAGATTATGGGAAGCTTGGGTGGAAAATAGAACCAACAGACTATCCACCTATTCACTCCAAATGACTTCAAATGATTGAAAACACCAAGACATCTAATCCTTTCATGAAAAATGTGAATGAAGCCCTCTATCAATAGCAAGCACAAATGCTACAAAAATTTTCCAAAATTCTCTAAGAAATTATGATGGGAAATTATGGCTCTTAATCTTCAACCCCACATCCTTTTAGTGACCCAACACCCTTCAAAGTTCAGGGGATTTTTGATATCCATACATTTAAGGCAAAATTAATGTTGATGTAGTAAAAAATTGGTTGGATCAATTGTCATCTTATTTTTCTGTAAATAAATTCACCGATAAAGAGAAGATCAATTTTGCTCTTTTTAAAGCATCATTGCCTATGAAAAATTGGTGGGAAGTGTACAAAAAGAGATTCAGTATAGATGATATTGACCTTGAGGAAAAACCTACTTGGGATTATTTCATAGAAGCTTTAAAGGAAGAATACTACCCCATTAGAGCATATGACGATCTATATATAGAGTGGTAACAACTTCACCAAAGTAAGGAATAGTCTATTCAAGATTGCACTAACATTTTTAATTCTTTATCTGTGAGATTTGTCATCCAAGAAAGTGAGAAACACAAGGTTCTTAAATATCATGGTGGACTACAATGGTACATATGGGGAGAAATGGAACTATTCAATTTGGAAACCCTCAATGACTCGTACAAGTTCATAGTGAAGATTGATCAGAAGCATGGAAGAGTGAATACAAAGAGTCAACCTTCAAAATTGAAAAGTGACAAAAAAGGCCAAAATTGAAATAAAAAGGAAGGAAAGATTGAGAAGTGGTGTGATTATCACAAATCTAGAACTCACTCCAAAGAAGAATGTCGAGCCATCAAGTCGATACTTTTTGAGTCATAATCCTCAATATCTACTACTCTACCTCATACATAGCCTATTTGTTAAGAAGATAAAGAAGATATTTTAGATGTTGAAACCAATGCCATCGTTACTTCAGCATATACCCATGACAAGAGGTTAGATGACAAAGAAATGTTGTTTCATTGTAAGTTATGTGTGAAAGGTAAGCCTCTACATTTAAATCTTGATAGTGGTAGTCAAAAGAATTTAATCTCTGCTAATGTTGCTCAGGTCATACTTACTACCCATTTTTGGTGCTATGGTGGTTTTACTTGGTTCTCTTTTTCTTCCAGATTTTCAATTATGATTTACATCATTTCTAATAGGCCCATATTTTCTTAGAGGTAATAAATATTTATGTCTCAAATTTTCATCCACATCATTTTGATCACTATATTATATATTTTATGTTATCACTCTACTCTCTAATTTTAACTCCTAGCATTGTTAAACCCCAACAAAATACCACCATCAAGGTATTGGATGGAGTGATTAAAAATGAGGAGGGACCAAGAGTAATTGAGTTAAGATTATGAGGGATTCAATAAGAATGATGAGGGATTATGAGGGAGTGATTACGAATGATGAGGAATGGTTAGGGTTAATGAAGGAGTGATTAGGGGAAATGAGGTAGGGGGAAGGAGTGATTAGAGATGATGAGGTATGATGAAGAAGTGATTGATAGGACCGAAACTCCCCAAAGCTCTGACACAACTTGTCAGATTTAAGAGCACACATGATTACCAATGTATAAGCAACTAAACATGCAGAATCCAGAAGAACAAATAACTATCAATGAGAAGACACACAAAATATGAGAGGCAATATACAATTATATTCAACTCATTACAAAAGAATTTACAACAAAGGGGTGGCACTCTTTCTTCCACTTCGTGGGCTTACAGTAAACTTCCCTCCAGAGTAATCTTCTCTCATAGGTCACAACACACAGCTAACACAAGCTGTTGTTCACCTCATTGCACATATGTACAATCGAGTACACAACTGTACTCCAAGTAGATCTCTCCATGATCCTACTGATGTATTGCTGTCACCTTAGATCTAGCTACCCCGCTGATCTCCTTTCTGACCCTCGCATCCATACACCCCTGCAAATCAAACCTGATCTTACTTAACCATACATGGGGAATCCTACTTGATTCCACCATGGGAAGAACTCTCCAAGCTTCACATAGCTCTTCTCCAAATTCTCCCCTTGACAATACAGCCCATGAGTCTATTATATAGATCTCATGCATACACTAACTAGACTTGCGACTCAAGGCTTCGAACAAGCCTTTAACATGCAAACTCCACATCCACTTAACTGACTGTTCGTTAACAGCAGTTCAGACAGCTACAGGTGACCGACGTCGGTCCCTGCCCTCCTAGAGGTGACCGACGCTGGCCGATCGTCTGTCGATGCTGGTTTCCCTTCTGTGTCCCCTGACTGACGTCGGTGTGGCCTGCTGACGCCGGCGATTGCAAACGCTAGAAATCCTCCTATTTGCCTTAAGGTGTAGCTTTTAGCTCCACACCCTAACAATCTCCCACTTGGAGATAAAGAGCTGCACCTGTACCCAAAACCAGTACTCTATCCAATCTGTATCTTGGCTTGTATTCCTCTTCAAGCTCCCACTCGAAGACAACCCACCACACTCCTTGTGGTGATAATCCTATCCCTGATTTCCTTCATTCTCATTGTACCATCTTCTGCCTTGCTATACTCCCACTCAAACAGCAACCCCTGTGAGTAACCTGTAATCAATAAACACTTAACAGATCTGGGACATCTATTAGTCAAACTCGCTTTGAGAACGTCGAACCTTGCTCTGATACGAATTGATAGGACCGAAACTCCCCAAAGCTCTGACACAACTTGTCAGATTTAAGAGCACACATGATTACCAATGTATAAGCAACTAAACATGCAGAATCCAGAAGAACAAATAACTATCAATGAAAAGACACATAGAATATGAGAGGCAATATACAATTATATTCAACTCATTACAAAATAATTTACAACAAAGAGGTGGCACTCTTTCTTCCACTTCGTGGGCTTACAGTAAACTTCCCTCCAGAGTAATCTTCTCTCATAGGTCACAACACACAGCTAACACAAGCTGTTGTTCACCTCATTGCACATCTGTACAATCGAGTACACAACTGTACTCTAAGTAGATCTCTCCATGATCTTGATGATGTATTGCTGTCACCTTGGATCTAGCTACCCCGCTGATCTCCTTTTTGACCCTCGCATCCATACACCCCTGCAAATCAAACCTGATCTTACTTAACCATACATGGGGAATCCTACTTGATTCCACCATGGGAAGAACTCTCCAAGCTTCACATAGCTCTTCTCCAAATTCTCCCCTTGACAATACAGCCCATGAGTCTATTATATAGATCTCATGCATACAATAACTAGACTTACGGCTCAAGGCTTCAAACAAGCCTTTAACATGCAAACTCCACGTCCACTTAACTGACTATTCGTTAACAGCAGTTCAGACCACTACAGGGGACCGACGTCGGTTCCTGCCCTCCTGGAGGTGACCGACGCCGGCCGATCATCTGCCGATGCCGGTTTCCCTTCTGCGTCCCCTGACCGACGTCGGTGTGGCCTGCCAACGCCGGTGACTGCAAACGCCAGAAACCCTCCTATTTGCCTTAAGGTGTAGCTTTTAGCTCCACACCCTAATAGTGATTAGTGATGATGAGGGATGGTGAGGTTCAATGAGGGAGTGATTAGGGATAATGAATGAGTGATTATACATGATGAAGAATGAGGAGGTTCAATAAGGGAGTGCTTAGGGATGAGGAGGGAGTGATTAGGGATGATGAGGGATGGTGAAAGGAAATGAGGGAGTGATTAGGGATGATAAGGGTGTGATTAATTATGATGAGGGTTAATGAGGTAGTGATAAGGGATGACGAGGGATGACGAGTGAGTGATTAGGGATAGTGAGGGTCAATGAGAGAGTAATCATGGATGATGAGGGAGTAATTAGAGATGAGTAGTGATATTGAGGGTGAATGAGGGAGTGATTAGGGATAATGAGGAATGATGAGAGAGTTATTAGGGGTGATTAGGGTCTAGGTATGAGTAGGAAGTGATCAGTGATAAGGGAGGGACTATGACCAAGTGAAATTAACACAAATTAGTTGTTTGATTTGTGTATGTCATCAATGTGACCTATGATACAATAACCAAACCAAATTGCATCAATTTCAAACTGAGTAATTTGAAATTCTATATTTTGATAAACCTATGACTAAAAATGACTTCATGTTTACCAAAAAGGGACATCAATTACAAAATTTATGCCCTAAAATCCCTAGGTTTAACACTTAGATCCTAAAAATGCCTAAGTATTGACAAGATAATATTTTGAAAAACTATTTTCTACATCATAAGGCATGCATCTATAATACCAACTCTATTAGATGTAAAGTGACCCTAAGTTTTTATGTTTAATAAAATGAATTTAACTACAAGGAAATTTAGAGTAGTAAAAATAAGCTTCTATCTAGGATTGGCTTCATGTCCATATCCACATGATTTTATATGTAAAATATGATAATTTTGGTTCAAATCTACATAAAATTCACACTGAATAAAAGAGTTGAACATAGACAATCTCAAAATTATTTTAAACATACCATACTATTATTCTACACACTCTCTAAATATTAGAACATTCGGGTGTTACATATATATAGGAAAACCAATAATATATTTATCAAAAATATTTCTCCATTAATATTTCACCCAAAATCCCAATCTCCTATATACAATATACTATTTTAAAAATATATCTAAACAATATTATATCTAGACATATATTAAAAATATTGTTTATAAAAATATTACTACCAAATATAACTCCCAAGCAACCTATATGTAATTATGAATTATTACTCATGTAATTATTCATATTACAACCAAATTATTGTGAGCATTAAGATTTTTCCTAACATTCCCCTTTAGGTCTTAAATTGTAATTTGTGTTTCATAGGAATTAATGAACTTAATGAAGGAACACATCAACTTATTATCTACCATTCACTTTCGAGAACAAAACAATCGAGTCAATGTGGAAACTTTGATTAGGAACATATGCCATCAACCAATCACTAAGGGAACTGCATCAACCTATATAGTGTGGGAATCATGATAGAAACTATCTATTCAAATTTCACTCTTGCATCTCCTAAACACATTTATTATTAAGTACACTATGTGGGAAAATAGGAAATACACCTATTATTCATTACACAAACAAATGTTAAAAATATAAAACATATATGCACCACTATTGCAAGAAACACCCCTTCATTAGTAGCTAATGTGAGGCATAGAAATCCTCCATCCTCTAGTGTCCTCCAACCTACATTAGTTTATTTATTACTTAGTTGATGATGTTGTGATGCTCAGATGCATGAATTTGTTGAGGAGAAATACCTGCAACATTTTGGACATTGCATACAAGTGAAAATACATCCGTAAGGCAATGTTTTTTATTTTATTTTTACAATTTTGACTTTTGAATAAGGAAAACATGGAGGATTTTTATAAATGATTATACATTTGATTAATTGAATTCTCTTGACACAAAAATGACCATTTTTAACTATTATGACATATGACATTTTTATTATAAAACTGACTCTACATACTATCACCTAACTCAGAAAGACAGACACTTTCTCTTTATACTCAACCTGATAATATATACACTTGGCACCAAAAAAATTGACTTAGCTTATAAAATTATTTTACTCATTTTAATTTTGACAAAATGACTACAAGTTAAAAAAATGTAAATAATTAAACCCTTAATTATTAAAACCAAAGATTTTTTTTAATTTTTGGGATAAGTGCATAGCATGAATCTTAACTAAAGTCATAAAAGACAAATGATATTTAATAATCCCAAAAATGTAAAGAAATTTATATAACAAGACAATTTAATAAACTAAGAAACATAATATGATGATGTGGCCACGTATTGACCATTTAAGATTTTAAAAAAAAGAAAACTTAAGAGACTTTTTAATGACAATTATAAACCTAGAAAAAAAATTCTAAAATGCTTAATATGATGAAAATACTTAAAAATTAAATATGACCTATGATCAGTAAAGATGGAGTAAAATATTGAAGGATGTTGAGGTCAACCACAATATGCCAAGGTGACACGCTAAGTATAGAAGTTGGTGAGAAGTAGAGTGGTATCAAATTATACAAATGATGGGTGCATATAGATGGATAGAGCGGATATGATAATAGGACTATGAATAGATTTGATGTGGATGTTGAGTAGGAAGATACACACATAAAATATTCAAGATTTGTATGCACAAAGAGAACTTAGAGAAAATATAAATGGTTGGATAACCAATAGATTTGTTGAGTCTATGTTGGGTAGGCCAAATGAAAATAAGGCTCATGCATACCAAAGTCTTAGAACTTACACATAAATATGTCTGATATAATTTTTTTCAAATGGAAGAATGAACAAAAATAACTTACACGGTGATGCATAGTCAAAATTAACTATTGTGCGAGTGGCCCATATATTGATACAAATTCAATTTTCTTCTCTATATTTGACAAAAAATATTCTTCCTAAATAAATATGGTAGAATTATTCAAAGAAAAATCTCATGGTAC
>JARHVA010007088.1:50000-67500 GCA_037957365.1 Torreya grandis
GTAGAACCATTCACAGACATCAACAACAAAATTCAGCATATCGATCTAGACATTACACATAAATTTGTTGTTCGTCAGCGCAAGTTCAAATCCCCGGGCATTGCTGCTCCGAGCTTAGTCAAGACCCATGTACTCCTCCCTGGCTAGATTTCCCCTTATGGATTGCTTGAATCCTTTCTTAAGCCTTTGTCAGCCTCTGTTTAGAGTCATCAGCCTTATCCAAAACATAGTGGGTCTTCTATCACTGTGGCCACGAGGTTTGACTAAAAAGAGCCATTCCCTTTCTCCTCCATTAACTGTTAATCCTGAACGAACATGCATGCCATTATAAAAAAGGGAAATAACCCAACATAATAAATGTAACGCACCTTTAATGTTATTATGATTGCTGGATATGCACAAAAGGGCTTATGCAAGGATGCTCTCAAAATGGATATTATATGGTAAATCGATTCCTTAGTTGTGACCATTGCAATTCGAAATCTCTCCTTCCAACCCAGAACTTCAATTTGTATATACACGTGCGTCTCCCGTGACCTGTTCTCAACATACTCATAAAAAACAACAAATTTCCAAGACTTTAGTTCGACACCGACCACAATGGAGTTTGTTAGCATTTTTATATTAGAAAGCCTTCATATTGCAATGTAAAGATGGGGGCAGGCCCCCCTCCAACAAAAAAAGGGACTTCAACCATTAGCATTCATCGACCATTAAAGACAAAGGAGTGATAAGGAGAAAAAAATCGAACAACTCGGAGAAATAAGGAGACCTCACATCATTTTTTTGGTTGATATGTCATCAAAATAGAGTTTTAAAAAAGTGGGTTGTAGTTTAATGGTGAGGATGGTGGTGTAAAAGGTGTTGCCTAGCCATCCACCAAGTTACAAATCTCAGGGGATACAAAAAAGGGATAAGGTCGGGATCATGCCCCAATTGAATTTGGAGGAATGGATACCCCTCAGTCCTTGGCATCTAAGCCAATGAAACATTTTGTACACCTAATCTGTGTAATTATTTAAGATTTCAATTTTAAAAAAAATTGAGTTTAATATATTATATTTAATAATCAATAAAATATAATATTAAATATTCATAATATCATATAATATTAAAATATATATTCTAATATTATATTACATAGTTTAATATATTATCTTATATTATATTGTATTACATATTTTAATATATTATATTACATATAAAAATATATTATAGAATGTATTATACATGGAAATATTTTTTTAATATAATCAAATATAATACTCAAATATATTTTTTATAACTGATTATAATATTAAAATTAGAAACACATATTATTGGAGTTATTTATGTTGCAATACATAACAAGCCACACTTTAAAATCATTACAAATGGAACCCTATCACAATCGAATTAGCTCTCATGACATACTCATCCACAGTTGACAATAAGAAATTCCCATTCAAAGATGTTGCCACCTTGCAAGCTATAAATCCTTTTGCTATGAGTGATGGTCATGTAAATCAAAAAAATGCCCTGAATATGGGTCTCATGTTTGATATGGGCCCCTTGGTGTATGCTATCATCATAAATACCTTGTCATCACCCTCATCTTCACTATGTATTTCACCTTGGAATCATTCACCATTTGCATGGCCTTGCCCTTTCCTATAGGGGTCTAAGTGTGGTTTTTTCATATGTTATTAAGCATGATGTAGTTGCTCTAAGTGTCAGTATATCATTATCTTGGATGAAGGGAAGCTAAAAGATAAACTCTAAGACTTGAATGTCTTGTCCCAAGATCAATAAGATTTTATCATTGATTTGAGATGCATATGAGATGTGGAGCCTTGTAGAGATTAAATCAACCCTCATGACATCCTTGTCCATCATCAGTAATAAAAATGATGAATATTTTTTGTATGTCCTTGACATTTCTAATTTGGGTTTTATCATTGTGAACTTCTATATTAATGGCATTGAAGCATTGATTTGATTTGAGTACATCAAAATTTTGAAATAAAACCTAATTTTCCTAGATCATATTTAATTAGGAAAAAGGATGGTGAACTAAACATCTTTTTACTGAAAATAATAAAACATCTTTTAGAATCCTCACACAACACCAGTTTAGTTTCTTAACTTGATGTTTTGTAATCTAAGGAAAGGAAACCAATGAATGAACTAGATGACAAAAAGTACCAAATCTCAATACCACTTAGGGATGATCATAGATGCTGCCATGTTGGTTTCACTGACTTTGATTATGAAAAATATTCTAACAATGGAAAATATGTTAATGGTAGGTTAATGTGTAGTCCAATTTTCATTAATTGTGATAGTGTCACATGCAATGTTTGATAGCATGACAACATAAACATATAAAAAATTGCATTATGTCCAAAGAGCCAAGTGTTATGGATATTCTAGTATAGTATTAAATTATCATTGGTTTGGTATTTTTTTTTTTACATTGATAATTGTTTATCATTATAATAATTAGATTTATAACTTATTATTAATTTAAAACCATGATTCCTATTCATCGTTACGTCTAACCTATATGGTAGGTTTGAATAGAAAATCCTACTTCAAACATATATTAGAATTCCCTCTCCACATTTACCCATTAACATGATAGTAAATACCACATACAGGTCACTTTGAAAATGTTGCAACACCACCCTGAGAATAAAACCTCTTTTATTTTAGTTCATTGGTTCAATGGTTCCACTATAAAAGTCTTCACTTCAAAAGCTTTTGATGTTTTTTAGGTTTAAATATTTTTAACATCTAAAATCCATGAGAATCAAATTATAATATCCCTGAAAAGGACAACACATGTGATCTTACTATTTTCTATTTGATTACAGAAAGACTCAATGTTCGATGTGTGTGTAATATTACAATATTTTTATATATTAAATGTTATTTATTATATAATATATATTATATTTTTTTATAAATATTGTTCAACATTAATTATAAAATATATATGAATATTATGAATATTATCTAGTAGATTATGAATATTATATAATTTATATGAATATTATTAATATTATATTTTTTTTTAATTTTTATATATCAAATGATAAATAATACATGTCAAGGTAAACAACAAAGTAGGTGTGGTGAGACCAAGTCAACATATACTTATAGCATGACATTTGGGCATTAACCTAATTCTATGACACCAATATGTTTATTAGTACAAAGATATATGGTTTATCTTCCTTTTTATACAATTTCAAAGCCTCCCATGTTCAAAAAACTCTACTATTACTATTATATGCAAATAAAATAAGAGGTATTGCTCAACAAATAAATTAGAGAGGAAGAGGTGGTCATTTCCTTTTGTTGGCATGATGGTAACAAGATATAAACTATATTCTTTTCAAATATCCACATGGAATGCTTTGGTTATGTAAATGTGTTTACTTTGTGTCTGTACACCACATAAGAACATAGATTTAGGATCATTTACATCAACTCTTATTTTTTAGCTAGATCCTAAGAATGTTGTAAATTATGTTTTTCTTTTAGACATCTATGTAGAGGTGGGAAGGTGGGGTATGGTTAAAATGGTAAACATAATGATAATTGCAAAGATGCATTATAAAATCATGATTAACTATAATAAACTATTTAAAATATGAATACAAACCTATTATGGTGTGAAAAATGCTTGTTGCATCCTCAAATTCCTTGTTACATCAATTGATAACTCGATATGAACCCAATTACATAATCAATCAAATGATATGTAAAATAACAAGGATGTTTGAGAACCTTCCCAGGACATCCACCTAATTCATACTTATTGGGTCCATCATTTATTACCACTCAATGGAAAATGTGGGAAAGTTATTTTAAATAACATGATCACCTACTCTACCAACCTAACTTGATCTATGAGATCAAGATTACTGCCCTTCAATCAATGTGCATTCAATACACATTGATCATTCTAAATGTATGTTATTATGTGGTTTATAGACACATAACAAACACATCTAAAAAACCACCACATGTTTAATTGGATTTTTGATGATAAAGTTTAGAGTTTCCCCAATATAGTTAGCACAACCAAGAATGTTAACCATGCACATATAATGACCAATTGTAGGTGTAATGCAATAAGAGTCACTCATGACATCAAAGTATTTATATCCCTCATCCATTAATACTGTATATATGAATGCTAATAATAAAAAACAAAGCTTATGTGGTTAAAATTTTTTATATTTTGTTCACTCATTAAAATAGTTTGAGAGCAGACTTATAAAATCTATTTTGTACATATCCTAAAATTAAAGCATTCCATGAGACCAAATTTATTTTAGATATCTTATCAAATAGTTATCATACCTTATGTCTACTATGACATTTTACATACATGTCTAATAAGCCACTTAGATTAGCACTCATGATGTCCTCATCCACCCTTAACAATATAAAATGACCATTCTAATATGTTGATACCTTGTAAGCTACAAACCCTTCTGTAATGGTTGCAGGTCATGTAAATTAAAACATTACCCTGAATATGCGTTTGGTGAACAATATGATCCCCCTAATGTATAGCATCACTAATAAAATCCCTATCACTACCACTCACCATCACCACCCAATGCACATTGAAATAAGATACTTGTGAAGGTTCAAGCTCCAATTGTGCCCAACTTTTCTTCTAGGAGCTAAATCATTGGTAGTTTACACAATTAAAGCATTGTTTTTGAGGAGCAATATTTTGAAAAGTTACAAAAACAACATGATGGGGTCTTCATATAACCAAAATGTATTGAAAATAATTGAGAAATAAATATATAATATTATATTATGATAAATGTATATATAATACTATAATATTTTTATCAATTAAATTTTTGTAATTATATCAATATTATATAATACATATTATAATTTTTTTACATTGAATATTAATTGTATAGTATATAAAAATATTATATTATATAATTTATATTATAACATACGATTTAATAATAATATATATTATCATGCATAGTGTTCGCTACATGTATTACTTAGAACCCATGTTTTAATAATAATTTATTTATGAAAAAGACAACTTGGTAAGGGGAGACACTTGTTCACAGACATTGAAGCCTAGTGGCATAGAGGCAATGAAAGTGATAAATACCCAAAGCAAAAAACTATTTTATTTTAAAAGATGTTGATATTTTTCTACTAGCATTTATCAGAGGCTTATATGTTATGTATACCCAACCTAAAGCAAAAACTAAAAATGGTCAATGGAATGATATTTGGGATTGTAGGGCTCACTGTGATGTTAGCATCTATGATTATTATTTTGAACAATGCCTAAGTGATAACCAATAAATCCATAATTAATGGCTTTCAGGATCTATCTCATAATCTATGGATTTGGGCAATGTTTGTATATGTACTAATTCATATAATAATACTTGTTTTATGTTTGTCTTATGCTACGGTTTTTGAGATAGAGGATACCATTTAATTTGCATTATTTCATGGGGAGGTCTTGATTTTTACATTATGATTTTATTGATGTCCATACTCCATTCTAAAGTTTCCATTTTAGTATAGGCTTGTAGGATGTGGGCAAAGTTTGATGAGTTTGGATTTACACATGTCATTTACTTAGATATACTCATAAGGCATTATGTTAACTATTCGTAACTATTTATATGTAATAGATGAGTATAATAAGTATTTGTGATATGGCCAATCATTATGCCATTGAACCCCTCTAAAATTTATCATTAAAATGCCAATTAAACATGTGGTGGTTTTTTGCAAGTTTTTACTATGTGTATATAGACCACATAAGAATGTAGAGTTAGAAGTATTTACAAAAAGTCTTTTTTTTTCATTGGATCCTAAAAATATTGTGACTTATGTTATTTTGTCAAACATTTATGCAAAGGAGAGGATACAAGGTGAGGTTAAAATGGTAAAGATTGTTATGCAAGATACAAGAATTAAAATAATTCCTAGATGTAGTTGGATTCAAGGACACAAAATGGTACATGGTATATTTGTAGGAGATAAAACACACCCAAATACACAAGATCTATGCAAAGTTTGATAAACTATTTTTTGCGAGGAACATATCTAGATGATTTAACTATTTAACACATGCATTGAATGATGTGGAGCTGGTGGAAAAAGGATTATTCCTTTTCCACCATAGTGAGAATTTGGAAATTGCATTTGTATTGTTAAACACAACCATTGGAAAAAATATTAGAGTCATAAAGAACCTTCAAGTATGTGTTGAATATCATACTACAACCGAGTTTATCTCAAATATATTTTAAAGATAATTCCTTCCAACCCAAAGAGAGTTGAAAATGTTTGAGGAGTAGCCATGATGATTATATGATAACCAGATCTTTAGGGAATTTTTATATAGACGAGGATGAGGACGAGGAAGTGGAGGATGAGATTGAAACTTCTTCCATAAATAGGAGGAATAGAAGATAGATTACATAACATAATAAATTATTTTATCTATGTATTGTTTGAGGTCCTTTGGTTTTATATGATTTTCATCCTCAAACTTTAAATGTGACTTAGTGTTAGTCTTTTGTACCAGGCACCATTTTGTCTCCCCAAACTATATCAGACTAAAAAATCCCTTCTAATGTTACTTGGACCTTTTAGCAAACTACTAGTACATAAATGTTTGTAAAATGTACCAATAGATATCATTATTGAGACACCTATTCCACTAATGTCCTAATTCAATATGATATAGTTACCTAAAGATATCGATATATTTTACATATATTTATTTAACATCATGTATGTATGTTAGTTATATTATACTTAATTTTATAATGAAATTTTTTTATACAAAATTTAGTTTTTAAATAAAAATGACAATTAAATTTTATACTTTTTAAATGTTATTTATTTATTTATGATTTTATATATTTTGCATTATTTTTTAGAGATTATATTACAAAATGATGTATAAGACCCTTTTCTAAATATTGTTTTAATTTTACATATATATAATTTATGGTGTATAGACATAATATCCTCTAAATAAACCCTCCATTATAGGCTATTTTAACACTTTGTATGTAAATATTGTTTTGTAAACTAGTGTCTAAGAACTACTATATATAGATGCCTTGAGATAATCAACCATTATTATTATAATATAATATTAATATATTACCATAATAATATATTTTTATAAAATTTAATAATAATACACAATATTTTAATATATTAAATAGTACATTATATTAAATAAATATAATTTTTATTGAAGAGATGACATATATCAATATAAACAAGTAATGGTACAATGCTAGTCATACAAAAAATAGGTCGAAAAGGTTAGATCCCACAAGCATGGTCACACCAAGGTAAGAGAAAACTTTTATAAAAAAAAAAACAAGTTTGAAAGAGATTCAATAGTGACCACACCAATAAAATGTTACATGAAATTTACATAAGTGCATAACAACCAAATAAACCACACATAAGAACAAAATCAACAATGAAAATATTAAGTAGCATTGGAGAACATTATGGCCAGATGAGGAGGTGGAGGAGGTGGATGATGTGGCTTATCTCCCCAACCCCCCTAAATAGGGGGTATCTATCCATAGTAAGGGATCACACCCATTATTGTACTATAAATTATTATTTTATGGACCATACCACATGGTTATATGGGAGTTTTCATTGATCCCAAGGAAGCCAAGAGTGGCTCACTTCATAGAATAAATCCCTAATAGTTTTTACACCTTTTTGAATGTCCTTAATTTATTGATCAAAGGGATCAATGTAAAGATAACATTATGAAAATTCAATGTGGGAGACCACAAAAGGGAATGGAAATTTAAAGAGAGACCATTTTTGAAACCCTCCCCCAGCCAAATGAGATGGGGTTTGAGTTTATCACAAGATTTATAAATGATCCAAAAAATAAAAGTACCATTAATTTTAACAACAATAGGGGTTATGAAAACAATATGTAACCCAAATCCTTGCCATGATCTTCTACCACAAGGAACCCCTTGAGAGATACAATGATGGAAAAATATCTTTTATGTTTCATCACCTTCCAATCCTCGGATAACCCATCTAATGTTGAGATCAAAACCTTGAAGCCTATTATCCATGAGTCCTATATCATCTGCTTCTTTAGGTCAATGAAAAATATCTTATGAAACTCTGTGAAAGCCCTTATGACCTTTAGAATTGGCCGATAATAATAATAATAATAATAATAATAATAATAATAATAATAATAATAATAATAATAATAATAATAATAATAATAGTGCACAAAGTTGGGGATAAAAAAGGGCTTACCCATGGACATGACTTTTCTAAAATTTTAGAAATGTGAACTTATATAGATAATTTGAGATGGCTACATTCAAAATATGAAGATGGTATAAAAACATGAATTATATAATTTTGAGTCTCATTTGAAAAATACTATTTTTCATGAAAAATGGTTAAGTGTAAATAGGTCAAACATCTAAAATTTAAAGAAGACCTCCTATTTTTTACAAGAAAACATAGTAGATAGATGGTTGTGTGGCTAACCATTTTTTAAGCATAGTTACATATTGTTTGAAACCCTTTTGTGAATATTTATATAAGATCTTATAATGTGTTAAAAATATATATTTTTATTTATTTTTAGTGAATAATTTTTTTAATTGATTTTGCAATTAAGTAGATCCTGAAAACTCATAAAAAAATAATAGTCATCCATGCGACCCCCCTAACTAACTCAAAAAAAATGAAAATTTAATTTTATATTAATGTGTGTATAATTAGGCCTAGTTTTTTACCATATAATTTTTTTTACATTTGGATCAATTAAAAACAAATCACATAAACATGAATAGGTGTGTATATGTATGGCATGTAGTGGCCTAAAAAAGGTGTAGTTATAAATAAATATAGTTTGAACCCTTAAAATAGCTTAAAATTTATAAAAATAATATATTTGAAAATGGGACAGTGTGATCATCATGATGATAATAATTTTTTGAATTTTGATGTTTAAATCCATAGCATATTTTTTTATTGAAGTTGAATTTGTTTTTGTTTTTATCAAAACTCTTGGTCTTAGTTGTAGATGCACAGTCACAAGCCTCTAGCTCAAAAATCTAAACCATTTTTGAACCTAAAGGCTTTGTTTTTTAAACAAATTCAAATAATGTGTATGCATTAAATAATGTGTATGCATTATTTTTAAATAACACAAAAAAAATAAATTTCATGTTTCTTATAGGGGAAAGGTACCATTAGCCATAACATCACATTAGACTTTGATATTTTTACCCTTTACAATGTCTTAGCTACTTATAACTAAGGTTTCAAGGTCTAAAGCATTATACATTCTACAATATAACCAATTTTATCATTAGAGGTCATAAAATGCATTTTTTAAACCTATGATCAAAACTTAACCTTTAGAGTACCAATCGATGTGCAATAGAGTATCAATACTTGACTCTTACTTGTCAAGATGTGATTGGTTACTTTTAATTTTATAGAATTAATGTTGAACAAGTATTAACTATTACATGTTCAGCTTCTGGTGAGCTTTAATATTTATAAACACCAATATGTTTCATCAATAGAAAACATGTTATCAGAAGACTTGTTTGACAATTGGATCAAGCACGGTGATTGGAATATTTCCCCTAGTAGGGAAAGGATATACCTTACTACCTTACTTGACTAAAATTCTACTTGTTTTTCTTATTGATATTATCCTACTTACCTACAACCCTATCTTCCCCTTGTGTTATTTTTTGATATCTTTGACTAGACTCCTTTATTTATAAATTATGAACTAATTTGTTTAAGTGGTAAACCCATTGAATTAGCCTATGTAGAATAGATAATATTGTGTAATTAGAAATAATAATTGAGTCCTTGGTGTAACATTGCATGTCTTGGATATCTATTTCAAGAATGCTATCGATTGGAGCCCAATACATATGCATCATGCCTTGCATTGTCCTAAAAATGTTCCTAAAATGTGTTGAATAAAGTCACTTAAATTTCCTCAAAGGTCACGAAGTGCATCTAATTCAATAGGTGTATTTTGAGGTCCCAATTGAAAGTCTAAAAAGATTCTTCTATTCTTATAATTATTCAAGATTCCCCTAATTTATTCAAATACATTATTCAAAATCTACCTAAAATTAAGATCTCTTCTAAAGATATGGTTAAGCCTCCACTTTGTGCACCTCCTTCATCTACCCCTCCATCACACATGGGAGAACCATCAACCACTCCATCCATTCCCACCTCATCCCAAGAGTGTGTCATTGACATGGGACTTGTCCTAGCGACACCATGGATGCAATAATTACAAGATCAAAAACAAGCTAGAAAACACTTGGTGCTTATCAATACTATAGAGTTTTGTACCTTGCTACATGTAATTGGGATGGTAAGATAGGAAAGTAGGATGATTGGTACAAGTTATGTACATGTTTTTCTCAAATACTTTGGTCAAGTTGGGTACACATTCTTTTTTGAATAAGATGTGGTTTTGAGCTCAATAATCTTGAAATAGTCACATGTATCCATTGGTTATGATGTGGTTTTAATATGGGGTGCCTATAGTGATGAATGTATAGCTTAGAAAATATCTAAATACATTACAAACTTTGTTAAAAACCATTAAGGGATGGCTACACTTTAAAAATATAGGGTGGTGTAGACCTCCCATAAGAGCATGATATATGATTTGGGACAAAATTATGTTCGATCCTATCTATCATGAACTGAACCAATTAGTCAATTGGTTAAATTAGGGATGTGATTTGGGAAAAATTGAGCCCCTAAACCAAATTTATGGACCAATTTATTTTATAATATAGATGTAACATGTATGGCTTAATTGACCTTAATTTAATAAAAAATGCAAATATGAAAGTAAATGTGGCCAATTTTAACCCGTTGAACCTAAATGGAGTCTACGATGTGATTAAAGGGGACAAATTAGGTCACATTTTGTGACATGTTGATCATAAACCATAATTTTATAATTTAAACATGTACAATTCCCATAATCCCTAATTTCATGACATATACACATGTACAAACTAGTTACACTAAAATCGTAACCCTAGATCCTAATTTTATAACAAACACAACCCCTAAGTTCCTTGATTTCATCATAAATGCATAAACTCATGAATGTGATTAGTGTCAATTTGTGAATCTATTATTCACCTAGTTTTGTAAGGACCTATGATGGGATTTTAGGTAAAATTAGCTCACTTCATCGTACATATTGAGACTTAAAGCATCATATGATAGTTTTATTGCATTATGTATTGGAGATTTATGCATCATATTGGGGAATTATGCATTGTATTGAGCCTTATTGCATCATATTAGAGATGTATTGCATCTTATGATAGTCTAATTGCAATATATGATAGTATTATTAGATCAAATGATAGTCTTATTTCATCATATGAAAGTCATATTGCATCTTATGATAGCCTTATTGCACCATATTGAGCCTTAATGCATCATATGATAACCTTATTGGAACATTTGATAGTCTTATTGCATCATATTAGGTATTTATGAATAATATTATAGTCTTATTGAGTCTTATTGCATCATATTATATTATTATAGGGGTTTTTATGCATTGAATGTGAGTCGTTCTTCTTGTTTTTTTATAGTATATGCCTATACATCAAGAAATACATACACATTATAGTAACATGTACATGTTATTGGAATGCATACATGTTATAGGAAAGTATACATGTTTATATAATGTTTATTCATTCCTTTAATTAAAATAAAATTACTTTTTAACGTCAATTTTTATCTCAAATTAATATTGTTGTCCCCACAAAAAAATTATGTGTAGTCTATGTATTCTCTGGATACTTTTTGTAGTTTTTTTTACCCTACATCTTGAAGTACATTCTTGGTTGATTTCATCAAAATGGGCTCTGGTTCACATTTAGGGAAGGGGAAGTAGTTTAAGGACAAAAATATATTGTAATTACAAGAGTTGAGAGAAAAAAATAAGGTACAAATGCAAGCATTTCATTCAAGACAAGGTACAATCACTAACCCTAATGAGCCAAATTCCTTAGATAATGTGGAAATTGGTAGTAATGAATTGAATAATTATGAAACTAACAATAATGAATTGAATTATGATGAAATTCATAATAATGAATTGAATTATGATGAAATTCATTAAAAAAAAAATTATGATGGAAATTTACATTCAAAGTTTAAAGTTTTTAATTTTATTGATAAAGAGCCTATGCATGAAGCTTTACCCACCAATAATGAATAAAATTTAAGGGACTTAAATAATGATGAAACAAACAATGAAGAAAATTTCATGGAGACATATAATGATGAAACAAATAATGAAGAAAATTTCATGAAAACATATAATGATTTTGAAACACCCTCTGAATGGATTCCACTAGTAACAACACCTCTAATAATTGTGCATAGAAAAGATAAGTACTTATTTGAAGTTGATGAAAATATTTTGAAACCAATGCATAACAAAACTATCTGACCACCATTCAATAATACTAGCTCAAGAATTTAGGGATAGTTTTTTTGATATATTGTAGTATGATAGTGAAAGATGTTAATTATTTATTACATTAATGAAATTGGTTAAGATGAGACCTACAATGTACACATTAGGACTAATAACATCTAACATGGATGATAAAAATGATGAAATTTTTGAAAATATACATGATGCATATCATATTGTAGGCCTAAAATCACACAACAAAGATTGTAATATTGCCCAGCGTATAATAACAACCCACGTAATAAGTACTAAAATAGGGAAAAAATTATTTATTTCAAAAAAAATTGAAACACTTGATATAAATAGAAACGCATTAACGAAAAAAATTTCAAGATGTGAAAGACTTAATTAACCCAATAGGAAAGAGCTCTAGGTATTTCTGGTAGACGTCCATGAAATGACAAGGCTATAGCCAATGCTTTGAAAGACTTGCATAATTTTGGAAAGATAATATAAGAGTTTCACCCAATACAAGATATGTAGTGAAAAGAAGAGTTGGAGATCAAAAAATTATCTCTTTAATGCAAAAAAATTGCATTTGAGGACCTGTTACTACAACTTCTACCACATATTCTCTATTATAGGAGATTCAAACTAAATTTGGGGTGGAATTAGAGGGAACTTATATTCACACAAGGGATGTTAAGATTACTCCATATAATTTATAGTTTGTATTTTATGCATTCTTGAAGTTAGGATAAAAATTAGCATCATTCTTATATTAGGAAGGGTGTTCTTGAGCCCAAAATAGGGGGTAGGTTTGTCAATTAGGCCAGATGGGAGGCCAAGAACCTGGTACTAGATGTTATCCACCCATCTAGATGTGTTGAAAATGCTTATTTTATTTTTAGAGGTAATTAAGAAGCCAATATGAATGTTGTATGTGAAATGAGATGGTGGAGTGAGTTGGATAACTTGAAATGGGAATGATGGTGTTTCATTTAAATTCCATGAGAATTCAAGATCAGTGGGGTCTTAGATAATTTGAGAAATGATTATGAACACCTAACGTTTTATTAATAGTCAAATTATTCGATGTATAGTCCATCCTTCATGATAGTATATATAGATAGGACAATTAGGCTTCTACAAAGTCAACCATACTAGGAGAGGTTTCTAAAGAACACCTGCAGTCATACCCTCAAAACATGCATGTACAGCTAGGGAAACATAGTCATGAAGTCAATTTTTGAATGGTGATGTTTCTTGGTCAAAGAAATATTTTAAAAACATGTACCTATAGCTATCATAGGGATTGAAAATGAAGATGCATTACAAGCCTTTGTATAAAAGTTAACTGTGTGAGGCCATAATGCCTTGCTAAGTGGTCAAAACATGTTAGAGGAAGGTTGAAGGGTCGTTTCTAGTGAATTAGTAGTCTTAATGGGGATAAATGGATCTGAATTAGACTAAATACTCCCTCTTCTCATATCATAAAGATCTATGTATAATTGAGATGCAGTCACATGAGGTTTTTTTAGAAGGTACAAGGTGACATGGAAGATTGTCAGATAGAAAATGAAGGGTAGAGTCATGAAAGGAGAGGTTCCATGAGATTTTATATGAAAAATAATCATGCTAAGACACAAAACAAGGAAAAAGAGTATGATGGCTCATTTGTGAAATTTGACCAAGCAAACATGTGTCATTAGCTCTTGTCAAAATGGGCCTATAGGACAAAATATGCTAGATCTAATTAAAAAATTTGGTGAAGAGGCTCATTATGACCTAATATAACCATTAAATTTATTTTTTAGTATTTTTTATAATGGAAAATACTCACTATTTTATTACAATCAAGTCTATGTCAGATCATAGTCAACATTTGAGCCTACCTTGGAGAAATTGGTTAGTTGGAGAATTTAAAGGTTGAGTCAAAAAAAATGTTATGAATGGTTTAAATGAATTAAAAAAACATTCCATGTAATCCTAGAAATCCTATAAAGAGTGAAATTTCTCATTGTTTTGACACACTCATCTTGTAGTGAAGAAGTCAACCATTGGAGATTTCTAAATTTTTTTGTTAGTTGTGGATACTAGGAAGCCGTTTAGGCCATGAAAAGGTCTTAAAACAATATAATATTATTTTCTAAAAAATATTTTCTTGTATAAGTTATGCAATTTAGGGTTTTCATGCAAAATTTTGAAGAAATCCAAGTTTTGGCATGGAGGAAATATGCAAGCAACTCAAGGTAAATTTTGGTAAAAAGGGTTTACAAGACAAATTACATATTAAAATGACTTTAAACTTGGTAATAATGGTATTAATAACCTAATATACCTATTAATCATCTCAGGATGATCATATGACAAGTGGAAGTGCTCATTATTTTGTCACAGTCCCCTCCATGTCTCATACTAGTCATTATTCATGTAGGCATACTTTTTGGATCTTTAAGGTGTGTTTGATGGTTACAAGATTAGATAAATATTCAATAAGTATTGAAAAACTATTTTAAACATATAAATAACCTTTAAATGGTGTTCACACTCCAAACTTCATGCAATCCCCATAGGCAAGCTCAAATCCCCACAAGAAGTCTCAAAGGCATAAAGGCAAATTTGGTTTTTTAATCATTAAAAAGGTGTTATAAGATGTTTTATATGTCATTAGGATGTTTTAAATAAAATAAGATCAGTGGGAAGGTCAAATTGGTCCTTTGGAGAGTATGTACAAGGCATGGAAAACCCTAAATTAGGGTTTGGGCATTTCCAAAAGATTTAACCATGGGAATTTAATTAAAATTTGTAATATTTATCCCTTATACATTTAAAATGTGAATTAAATGGTTTTAACCTAAGATTGTATGATTGTGTAAGGATTCTAGTATTGAGGGTTTCAAATGGGGCTAATTAGGCCTAAATGAGGGTAGGCTAATGAAGGAAGTGAGAGTTAGAGGTGGAGTTATGATATGAAATTTTATATACACATGAAAAAGGATAGAGTGTACCTATAAATTCCCTTATAATTTATTGAGAAATAATAATTTTTTTGTACAAGGCAACATACAATAAAAAAGGTTACAAGCCTTGAAATAGAATTTTGTCCATAAGGTGTGGAATGAGAGTCAAATATTGTTTGAGTACTTAAATGGGGTTATAATAGGTATGTTATGATCATATAAGACAATATGTGACAATAGGTTGAGCTCTTAAAACATACACCAAGATTTGGTCCTTGAGACCCAAAGAAGGTGCCTAGTAAGAAACTAGAAAGAGATTGACAAGAAGTTTTTGAATAAGATGAATCAAATGAGGTCAAGGATGTGTTGTGAATGTATGGATAGAGATAAATTACATAAATTAGGTGATACTAATAGTAAAATTAATAAGTATGAGATGTAAGAAAATAAATTAATCCCAAAGAGTCAAAAGAGGAGCTAGCTTGTGAAAGAAGATTCAAATCAAGCCATAGCAAGTGAATGTGATCAATTGGGTTTATAACCATCTAATAATGTCTTTGTATACTTCTCCTCCATACCTATACATTATCATAAAAACATAATTCAAATGCAATCACTGATATTCTTTATTTCTTATAAGGGTCTAATTTGCAAAATTATCCTAACAAGTTATTCTCAATCTCATAACATTTGTAATCCTTAAGAATAATTTATAACCAATAACTCATAATAATCTAAATATAAGTGATTAAAGCATGATTTAATTCATTATTTTTCTTAAATATTCATGTAAAAAATAAGAATTCCATGTACGAATGCCATATATAGGCATATAATGTCAATAGTATATGCATTTCCATATATGCATACAAAAAATTACATCATGTCTAATAACATAGTATCTAATGTCATGTGAATACATCATATACACATGATTATATGAAAAAATACGTATTTTTTCATATAATCATACAATAAAGTACATCATCTACAACATACTAATCATCAAATAGTTTCCCTCTCTTTGCCTTCTTTAAAGAAGACTCTCCCCGTGATGCCTTGCTTGTATATGGAGATAACCTGAATGCCTTGGATTGATCTAAGGTTTGACTATAGGTACTATTCTCATAGCTTAATTTTATCTAAACATATTTAAATACAAAAATTATTATAAAATTAACAAGTATATATGAAACCAAGTTACGAAACTCATGTTTTGAATACTAATTAAAAAAATCATTTAAACATACACTTACCACAATCTCATGGTCCTTCTCAATTTATCGTTAACACTCGACTGGGTTAGTGCCAATATTAGATGCATGAACAAGCATATAAAATGATGAATAAGCATGAAGAGCTATCATAGTATTAATTTGAATCAAACTATCAAATTTCATATGACAGCCCTACTTACATAATACATTTATGTATATAAGTTATATTTTCCAAAGTATATAGTAAAATTATTAAAACAAAAGTAGTAAATTACAATTAAAAATTAAAAGTGAATAAACATACCTCAGTGATTGCCTATGTAGATGAAATTGTAGCAGCAATGCTTGATTCTGTCTTGACTTGCAATGATGGAGGAGTGTCCACCCTAGTCATCAGCTAAACAAACAACCTAATAGTTAATAACTTGAGCAATTCATTGATTAAACAAGTTTATAAAAAACTTAGTATTGAATAAGATATGAAAAAATATAATGAGGTCATGGGAAGCATGAATGTCACAAGTGGATATGTGCAACATGTGACATGTAACACCACACTGAAGGTAAGAAATGTCAATTTTATGAGGGAGAATGACAAAATAATGAGGAAGGATTTTTGAGTGACTTTTTATGAAATTAAGTCATTAAATGCATGTTAGGTGTTGAAACATCCTTGATATACCTATATACACTGGTTTAGATCCCTGTATATCTTTGTTGAGGTGTATTTCATATTTTGACTTGATTACTTGGTTATTAGGCCTAATTGTCTTAAGGTAGTAACTTGGTATAGTTGA
>JARHVA010007088.1:80000-87500 GCA_037957365.1 Torreya grandis
CAAAGTGTGTGACAAAATTACTTCATCATATACATGTATGTCATTTACCAGGGGAAGTTGTCCTAGGTCCGCAACAAGTATTATTGAGCAATCAGAAAAATATTTATTTCTATGTTGATGGAAAACCTCATGCAATTGGGTATGTATATTTTTTTCCATATTTTGTCATATGAAGCTCATTTGATTAATGAATCTAAATTTAGTGGTCATTTCATTCATCAAAGCCATCAAATGGGAAAATTTTATGAAAGCTTGCCTAATCAAATTGCATTATGTGTACCCAATGTCATAGCTCACCCAATAGGAGAGTGAGATGGGCAACCATATTTTGATGCATATTTTGATTTCCTTTCATAAATAATTAAAAATATAACATCCTAGTGTAGCTTTCACCCTTGCACAAGCTACTAGTTATTAAAGAGAGTGTGAATCAATAGTCATACCTCACTCAAAACATAAAATTGATGATGGTATAAAATGAGGTGGTGTGTTCCTTTATATGGCATGGCAATGGGAGGATAAATTTTTATTCATGGAGAAGGCAATACAATACAAAACATGAAAGTGGTGAAATATTTCTAGGTGAGCTATGTGGTGATGGTGAAGGGAAATGATAAGGTATTTTAATAGATGGGATTAAATAATCGTAGGTAGATATGCATGAAAAGTTAATGACATGTCCCATTTATCAATGAAATATATAGTTTCTAATATATAATTTCAATTACATAATACAAGAGTGAAAAATGGGTCAACATAGATAAAATGGGTGTCAACAAAATAAAAATGGGTTTTAGATATCCAAAAACTCAAATATCCAATGCACCATGATCTATGTAGAAGAAAAATATAAGATCCAGGGTAGGGAAGCTAAAAGAAACTTGTAATCATAGGAGTACCAAAATAAATATTTTAAAATAATGAAGGTTTGAAAGGGACACTGAATAAAATAAATAATATTTCTAAAATAAAACAAAGCTGAGGATCACTTCTAACAAACAAAATTTTTGAGACTAGTCATTATGAGTTAACAATTATAGACATGTGATTTTCCTTATAATAAAATCTCCAACAATTTATGTTACAAAAACATAGAGATCAAATCAACTATATGTCCTCCTCATGCAATAGTGGTGTCTCTTCCTACTTAAGGCCATATAAGCCTTCTCCTCAACTTCACCAAGATATTAGTTGTGCGAAGCCTTTTCATCACTTTCATCAATACACAATAGGCTAAACAATGGATTTGTAGATCCCCTAATGATTCTAAAAAATAATCATGTCAATTACAATAATAATGCATGCATAATCTTGGTTGTGCATGATTTAACTCCTATAACTTCCATTAACAATGCCCCTTCAATAACATGTATTTTTTTAGGCTACATCTTCTCATCTATGTATGGGGTGACCATAGTGTTCATTGTACCATGTATCATAATATGCACTTTGTGTGCCTCTACTTTTATTGTACTCTCTAATTCCTATCTCTTCCTTAATAATGGATATATTCATGCATCTTCCATTTTGTATGTTTAACGTTTAGATTACATTTAGACTATGCTTTTAAACTTTAAAAGTGTTTACATGAAAAGTGGTAGTCGTCTGCCAATGAAAATGCCTCAGGGGTAAACTACCCCATTATTCAACAACATTTTTTGAAGGCACAAATTAACACTATAAAAATGTCATATATTAAAATGGATTTCAGAATCATATTGTTTAACCATTTAATGGTTCTTTAAAGAATAAATTGTAAACCATTGTTTACATAAAACTATGCCACACTTGCATGTGGCATAAAAAGAAAGGAATCATTCTTATATATTCCTATATACTTATAATGGCTTCATTGAAACATTTTTAGATTGTTAATCACATTGCATAGCTAGTTTACTTTTCATGTTTATTTATGGGGTTCCTTACAAAATAGTTTACAAGGGGTGACTAAATAAGTTAAATGGTTATGTGTATGGTGTTTTTCTAAAGCATAAATTATGTGTCAATATAATAGTTGCAACATAGATAAAACTTTGAATAGGGCTCATTAATTTTGGTGGGCCACAAAAAGAAGTTTGAAAACAATATAGATCAAAATGTTTATCATTTTTAAAGAGAACATTGCTACTATAATTTTTTTTAATCCTACATATAATAATATAATATATCATAATATTATGTATACTATATTACAATACATAAATATATATTAATACTCTAATAACATAACAAATATATATTATATTATATAAAATAATATTTATAATATTATTATTATATTATTTGAAATATAATATACATGTGTGTGTAAATAATGTACATAATATAATGTGGTATAAAATAATATATATTATATTATATTTATATATTTATAATGATATAACACATAATAAATATTATTATTATTATTATTATTATTATTATTATTATTATTATTATTATTATTATTAAAATAAATTAGCACTGCCATTATGTGCATTCACTTTAATAAGGGAAAACATACGCTGCATGACAGCTGTTCAAACAAGTGGCATTACTAGTTAACATGTGTGTTTCATTTACAAAATTTTGATTTGAAAATTTGACATAGCATGCATTCCACTTTGAATTTATCCCTATGTTTCTTTGGTCACATCATCTATCAAAGCACATTGTGAAGATGATGTTTTCTCCATAACCTAGTTTTGAGTAGGACTGGGAACATACCCTGGTTTTGATGCGGAGACAAATACAAAGCTATGGGGAAAATGGTGAGGTAGAAATACTAATGAGGACGTTTAAGAGGAAGATAAAAATTAATATTAATTACTATATATGTTGATTCCTATAAGGCTTTCAATTTTGGCATGACTTTCAGACATCAATTCCTTCTTCTAAAAGCTTATGTGACTAAATAGACCTAGTATAGTCTTTGTATATTTTCGTCATTTTTTGGGACTTCTCCCAAACCTATTTTATATTATAGGTATGAAATTTAGTCCTTAATATAATCTTTGAACCTAATCCAGGCCATAAATTTTTTATATAAAAAGTAATGTATTTAGCTCTTTAATCAATCTTCCCTAGGTCACATGTTTAACTCTTAGAAAAGAGTTGAAATCATTGTTTCCATTTACACAATTCTCTTATGTAAGTAATGATCGATAGGATTCACTATTTTTAATTTTTAATTGAATTTTATCAACTTAATTATTATAATTAATTAAGAATCATCAGAATCCAATTTGCAAGTGCATTTCACTTGCATGCCATCTTTAAATGTAGGGGGATGCATAGTTAAGCTTAGATAATCTTTACACTTCTAGAATACATGTTTTGAGTCAATTTTATTCCTATGAATATTTTAAGATCATCTTTAGCACAGTAAATGGAGGATTTTTTTTAATGTGGTAAATAAGGGAATGAGTTTGTAGAGTGTCATGATGAAAGGCATTGGCACATGCTTGTATTTGGGAGAAGTTTTAAATGTTGAAGTGAGAAGATAACTTTTGCCTAAAACATAGTTGAGGTAAGGCCCCTTCTTAACCTCTATAGGCACAACTAATTATTATTTTGAAATCAATTGCATGGAATAAAGAAAATACAAGAAAATTTTCACCATGGTTGATCTCTATAGTTTTAGAGAACCCCATCATCTTTGCCCTTCCCATTTCCTCTAAGGAAGTGTCTTTAGGTATAATCTAATTGAACCTCTCATCAATACTCTACACCATAAACCCAGTTGACCCATCATGGTTAGCAATATCAATAGCATTCATCTTTGTCATGACTTTCAATGACATAACATGTCAAATAGGGATTCCATTGAATAGGTGTTATTGAAGAGGTTAACTACCCTATTACTTTCATGACTTAGCATAAATATTTGAAGGATATTTTCCTTCCAACATTATTTATAAATAAGTATTTGTGAGTATCAAACTCTATTTGTCTAGTTTGTCAACAACCAGAGGCTTTTAAGCATCTTTCTTGATTTTGATATTATGCACAATCTAGTGATGTTGGATTCATTCCTTTTATCCCTTTTGACCTGAATTCTTCATGTGAAAAATGACTCTCTTGGAAGAACTGACTGTGTTTCTTGAAAAATACAATAAATTTTGGTAGATCTTTCATGCTGATATTTTATTTCAATTTTGGAAAGCTATAAATTATGTTCACTTAAATCATGAAGAGCTGAAACATAGTTTTTCTACTACTAAACAAATTATTATTTTGTCTAATTTTACTCTTTAGATTCAAATTCAAACTGACAAAGTCCACCTAGAACTTAACCATATCCAATATTTACTCAACCACTAGAGAAATACCCTATGCGTGGTTAGCTGTGAACCACCTAAACCTTAATGACACACTGCACCTCCTCAAGGATGAGGGTGTAATGGACGTTAGTAGTGTTACAAAATTAGACACATGAGTTATTCTCCTCATCAGTCACCACCTCACTGGTCTTTCTCTCAATGGGGTGGTTTGAATGACTCTCAAGAGTTGGAGATCTCCTCCCCCATCTCATGATGCTGACATCAAGGACTGGGATCCTCCCCCCAAGGTAAATTTACGTGACTGTCTCTGGCTATCTCTCTCGAAATGAATCAAGATGATACATTAGAAGCTCTGAAAAGCAATGGTTCATAGCCCTTACCAATGGATGAGGATCCTCTTATCTTGGGAGGATGGTGTGGTAAGCCTCAATGCCCACTATCTCCACTGCCTCGCCTAACATCCATATTTATTGTCACTACTTAATTGTTCTCTTGATTGTTATTTGTTTCTAGCTCTCTCTCTCCTTTGCTGTCAAACTATTGATATGATGTTTATTTCTATGTGTGGTCATTTTTTGACCACCTTTTAGACTTTTCTAAAGGTGTTTTCACTCTTGGTGTACTTATGCTTGAGGGGTGTGACTTTTTCACCCCTGTTTTTTTGTATGACTAGTTTTGTACTATATCTTATTTTATTAATATAGATACGCTCTTCAATAAAAATAAAAATAAATGTTTATAAATTAGTATCTCTTTTAATGATGTGGAAAGGAGATTGACAACCGCTAAACCATTTATATTTTTTAATTTCATGTAAGACGAATCTAAAGGGCTCGTGCCCCATTATAATGCCTCGCCTCGGACGTAATAATCCCAAATAATTTTGGACCAATCATCCATATGAAAGTCATTTCGAGTAACTTTCGAGTGTCTCCAATATCACTTTTCATTTTATAATTATTGATTATTACAAAAAATTGCCATTTACGTAATTTTTAGATACTTTTGTTATAAATTGTCTCAATTCTATAATTTAACACCTTTCCATTTAATTTACTAAACCATACTAGACTTTCTAGACCACAATTTATTTATTTTTAATAATAAAAGTCCAATCCTGTGTGTATGCATTGCAATCGATACAAATAGAAAAACAAATGCGTCTTGTATATTGACATCTATACTCACCTTCAACAACCAATTTACATACATTATCGTAGGACACACGTTTCCATTCAGATTCGAATTGCTTTTTCTATTATCGTAATAATCGTAATTAAATACGGGATATACTGTTTCTCTTTTGCCATTTATCATTCTGACCCCAATTTTACATTATTTTTCAAACAACTTCATCATGGACGGAGCCAGCAACTTTGTGTGATGCAGAAAGCCATCAGAACGCACGACTGTAGAGACGCAATCCACAACGCAGTCTTAATATGCAGAATTGTCCAAAATTGAGCTGAGTGGTTTGAAAATTGTTTCAAGACTAGATTTCCATCGTGAGAACGAATCCCAAGATTTATTGGACAATGCCATAGTATTTCAAGTGACGGGTTCAAAGAATTTCCTACAATTATTTCGTTATCTGCTTCAAATATTTAGTCGGCCTAATAGATAGGCTTCGTCATCAACGACGATATGGTACAAATGGCATAACCGTTGAACTAGTTTCACTTTTTTACATAGAATTAATATTTTAATATAATATAATTTTAAGAAATCGTAATTTATAAATATATTTATTTAATCATTATATAACAATAATTTAAAAATTAAGCAAATTTGATATTTATTTTAAATGAAAATAATAATCACTTTATTTTTTAAAAATATTTAAATTTAAATAAATATAAAAAAAAATTATTACTATAAATTTTTAAATTAATGATGATTTTGCAAGGAAGAAAGAGCCTATTCAATGATGTCTCGAGAAGGAATTATGGAGCAATGTTTTTTTTAGCACTGACATTTTTCCTTTTTTTTTTTTAGTTTTTAATGGTTTATTATTATTTTTAATTATAACTAAATTATTATTCATAAATGATCATGTTTGACATTTAAATTTTTATTTTGTTTTATTTTAAATAATTTAAATAATGTATAATTTATTATGGAATCAAATTAGTATTTAATAAAATAAAATTTGTTTCAAAATTATTAATAAATAAAGATTAATTTATTTTTTAAAACAATAAATATTTTAAAAATTTAAGTTACATTTTAAGGGATGTAAATTAATATTTTAATAATAAAGATTATGTAGAGAGAATGTGAATTAATAATTATAATAAATTGATAAAATGTCAAATTAACCTTATATATAATTTTAAAAAATTAAAAAAATGAATATATATATGTATCATCATTATAATAATTACTATATTAAATATATTAATAATATGTTTGTATGTGTTTTTTAAGACATAATATGATGTTTAAAAATGAGTTTTATAATATTACATTAAAAACATTTTCTCACCAATTCAATGAACATATAAGGTATCCGGTCAAATCTCAACCCCAGATATTAATATTATGTGTGTTGAGGGAAACACTTATCTGGCACTTGGCCCATGGACAGTGATTATAAGTTCTTTATGGGTTAAATAATAACCATATGTTACATTAAATCAAATCGCACAACTATCTTTTCATTGTTTGTAAAGTCTTAATTATTGGCCTTGAGGTTTGTCAAATAGGTTCACAATTTATGAAAAGAGGAATGATAAGCCACTGGGTTATGTTTTTATCGAATATGCATGATTTTCCTATTATACTAATTTAGACATATGTTCATATTTGTCAAACTCTACTCAGAAAAAAAATATTAATAAATATATTTCCGTTAATTATAAAGTATAAATTAGTGGCCTTCAAGGTTGGTAGTCACATTCACAGTGTATGAAAAGAGCAATAATATACTATAAGAATATATTTTTGTCGAGTATACATGATTTCTATATTATATTAATTTAGCTTACATTTATGTTTGTCGGACTCTATTGAACACAAAATTATTATTGTATTATAACAGATTTTTTTAATGAAAATCAAGAATTTTCTATTGATTAAAGGAATGATTGGTGGGTCTTTACTAAATGAGATAAGAGTTAAATTAAAGGATTATTAATATGTTTAAAACATTTGTTGGTTCGTTTTATTAGATTGAATTTAATTTTGGATTGGTTTAATATAAATATATTCATTTAATTATTATATAATTATAATTCAA
>JARHVA010007088.1:92500-112500 GCA_037957365.1 Torreya grandis
TTTATTGTTGACATCATTTATAATAACAACATCTATAAATATGTGGACAAGAAAAACATCTTTAGATCTATGGATAAATTTAAGGTGCCTTACTGTGAGTATGACACACCTAACACAATTATAATATAATATTATAATGTAGAAATCCATTGTAATGTATGATTACAAAGGTACAATTAGAATACACTCTTAATATGTATAATTATACAATATTAGGCTAAGTTATTCAAATATGGTTTCAAGACTGGGTTTCAATCGTCATGAGAATGAATCCAAATATTTTTTCTACTTATTCCTAATGGCCTATTGGATTAAGGGAGTTGTATTTTTTTCCATCACCTTATTATCATTGACTAATAAAAGTGAATAAGTCTTGATTTTTACTATTTCAAATCATGAGGTGTACACTTGATCCTTTACTAATAGATGAAATAATCTTGGACGTAATAACACCTATTTATTTCATGGCTAAACTATTGGAGATTTTTCAATGATGTCATGGATGTGTCCTTCTGAGTGGATGAAGTGCTTTGATAGTCTAAGTGATAATGACAAAGTGTGTAATGTGTTTGTCTTAGTATGCTTTAAGGAGGCTTGGTTGTTCTTAAGTTTTGGCATGGATAGAGATGTTTAGAGAGGAGTATGGAGTTTTAATCCTATGAAAGGGGTCCTATAAGAGGTTTTATATAATTTAAGTGCTTGTGTGCATGATTTTTTTCATCTGGTTGATCATTATTTTGATTTAGACATTTTGGGTCTAGTGGCAGAAATTTTGAGCAGGTAGTTTGCTGACATCACCATTACCATGTGTAGATGAGTCAAGGGGAGTTGGTCATATGGTTGTGATCACATTAGTCCCCACTTGATATGCACAAAGTCTCAAGTCATTGCGATAAAGTTCAGCCAAAGATATGCAAGTATAAATTTGGGCTCCCAATTAGTTTGACTATGTTTTCCCATACTTAGCCAAATTTGCATGAGGTAAGAAAAACTTGAGTGAGCAGTTTGATGATGTCATATCTTGCATGTGTAGACATTTCAATAAAAATTGAACATATGGGTTTGTTAATTTTTATGCCTAGTTTATATGTGCTATTTTTTAGATTAGGCAATAAAGTGCATCAAAAGATATGCATGTGTAAGGTTGGCCTTCTAGACAAGTTCTTGACATAGTTGGCTCTGTGAGAGAAAAAATATGAGTCAGTAATTTAATGTTGTTATATCTCACATGCGTGAGGATTCTAGGAGAAAATTGACACATGGTTGGATTCTACTATGTGAGGAGATCATATGGTCAAAATTTTAGAATATGCATTTGAGTGAAGTAAATAATATGGAGGTGTAAAGTTGACCTTATAGGTAGATAATCAATGGTCCCCATACATATCCATTTTTGTATAATATTAATGATCAAGACTAGATGGATAGCCAATGGTTTTTGAGAGATTATACATTAGGATCTATGATATGTAGTAAGTCAAAGAGGTCAAAAGTATTGTTGGTTAACAAATTTAAAGATCAAGCCTAAATGAAGATTCAATGGCATGTGACCAATCATACAATATTGATCTAATGGTGCGTGTTGAGAAAGATGGTAATAAGTGCATGATGTTTAATAGTATAAGTGCTCATAAGTCATGTGAGGGTGCCAAGTGTCATAATCACGGGGGTTCTAAGCAAGACTAAATGCTGATCAATGCATGATAAAGACCTTACTGATCCATAGAGATTGATGGTTCGTGTTGATTCAATATTGCAAGATTGCATGAGATGAGGTCAATTGTTTGAGGTTTAACATTTGGTACTGGTGCACTATGAGTTAAAGGTCAAGCTTCATATAATAATATCAATGGTGTGTGATTGTTCTAAAGCACCAAGGACATGAGATATGACTATAGTGTTTGATGTTTAATGGTGACTATTTGAATTCAAATATTTTAATTTAACAAAAGAAAGGTCAATGCATAGTTTTTTAGCCATAACTTTTGATCTAAGCAGAATTTGACCATGTAGTAAAAACTAATTTGTAGAGGACTCCAAGGTGCATCTAGCAATATAAATTTAAAGATCTAAAAGTATGTAGAGTCTAAATTTGAAATAGATATTGGGGAGTGTTGTAGACTCTATGAGGATGATCTATGTGCATTATGAAGGTTTGTCCAATCATATACATTATGAACAAATGTTTAGATGGTGATTGTGTATTCGTTCATGGTCACTATGTGCATAAAATGTTGTTTTAGCAAATTGTACCTTAAAATAAGAATGTTTGGCGACTGTGATCATTTGAATATGTCAAATGAGTCAAGTATAATGGGTTCATAAATTTTCAAAGTGATCATATGTTTGTAGCTTGCTTAGAGAAGTGTCAAAGAGGTGAATGGGTCATCATAGGACCTAAAAGGTGAATTAGGCCTATTTGAAAGAGAGTTGTGCCTATTTGTGACCCATTTAAGATGTGCTAAGGGTTAAGGCATGCCAAATGGCCAACTAAGATGTTGATAACTCATGAATTATCTATAGCTTATGAAACCAAATGTGTTGGTTTCTACTTTCTTAAGAAGAAAAGTTCAAGGTGTACATGTGAGAGTTATGGAGTGAAGGAGAAGTAGATGTGCCCAGTGGATGGGTTGATAAGTAGAGTATATTATTTACTATGTGTATGTCTTGTAGGTCATATTTATAATGTCATAATAGTTCTCTTGTAATTTGAGGATATCTGAAGAGGTCCAAGTGTGTATATGAGGACAGTTTGAGTAAAGAAGGTGAGAGATTGTGGCATGCCAATGTGAGAGACTTGTATGAGATAGAGAGGAAGTTTGTGTAGAGGTTAGAGATCCATCATAAGGTGTTAAATAAATTAATTCTAAAGTGGATGTGTTCACTTAAAATGAAGGTCTAAAGGATTTGATGTTCCTTACGGGTAGTTGTTCCTTTTGAAAAAGGTGTTTCACTAAAGGCTTTTGGTCAGGGGAATTTGATCAAAGTTTCTTGGTCTCATGGAGTTGGTCAGTCTCTTATTTGTAATTTATCATAGGACAAGTAGTCCATTTATTTCAGGCTTGAGATTAGTTTATTCCCCATGATGGTTTACCATAGGAACTTTGTGTTGTGTATTTGATTTTGTGTATGCATTGAATTAATGATCACTCTTGTTTAAGTTACTTGATCAAGTTAATATATGTTGATTGATTAATAATTTGAAAGGATTGGAATTATAATTGAAATATCTAGGCTTACTGATTCACCCCATAGTGGTTGTACCTCTAACAATTGTTATCAGAGAAGGTTTTTTGGTTAGGGCTTGATAGCTTGAAGGTGATTCAAGGTATAATATGGGTAGTCATCAAGGAGGTTTATCTACTAATCAAACACCAATGTTCAATGGATCCAATTATTCTTTTTGGAGTATAAGGATGAGGACATACATTATATCCATAGGGTTTGATGTATGGAAATCTATTGTGGATGGTTATGTTGCTCCTATTACTACTCCATCTAGTACTATATACAGGAAGTTGTTTGAGAATATTTCCAAGGCAATGAATGTCATCACTTATGGTCTTATAGAGATTAATTTCACCAAGATAATCCATTATAAATCTGATAAAGAGATATTGGACAAACTGTAAATCATTTATGAAGGAGATTCAAAGGTCAAACTTGTGAAGTTATAGATTGTAATTTGAAAGTCTCAAAATGAAGGAGTAACACTCTATGTCATCCTTTCTACAGAGAGTTGATGAGATTGTGAACATTATTAGAGGTCTTGAAGAAAACCTTAAAGAGGCTACAGTGGCTCAAAAGGTATTAATGTCTATATCCCTTAAGATCGATCCAAAAGTATATGTTATAGAAGAAAGTCATTATTTTACTTATTTGAACATGGATCAATTACATGGCACCCTTAATACCCATAAGATGAGTAAGAATGGTGATATACCACAAAAGAAGGAAGTAACATTCAAGATATATATGAAGCCAAAGAAAAAGTTCCAAGGTAAGAAACCTAAGGAGGATGGTATTTCTGATATAGATGAGGATGAACTAATTGCTTTGATTTCAAGGAAACTAAAAACAAGTTCATTGAAAAATAAGTGTAAACTACCACTCAAATGCTTTAATTATGGAGAGGTAGGACATTTTTCTAATAAGTGCCCTCATAAGTATAAGAAGGATAATGATGAAGAGCATGATCAATATCATGATGATGGTAAGAGATCACTCAGGCTTAATAAAATAAAAAATGGATTCATAAGGTTTAAAAACAAGAAGTACTTCAAGTACAAGAAGAGTCTCTACACCAAAGAAGATCGCAGTTCATCAAATGAGAGTGAAGTCAGTGACTCAAAGTATGATAATGAATATGATGGTCATATTGAATATGAATCCCTACTCTTGGCTGAGGAAGGTAGTTACCCACATCGAAAGGAGTCTATTTGGAGTGATTCAAATGATGATAAAGATGAGATGGACTATGAGATTGCATTGATAAGTGCTCTTGAAGAACTGAAGATTGAGAATAAGATTAATAAAAATATGAAATATAAACTCAAGGACTTTGAGGAGAAATTTATTATGTATGAGGAAATAATGAATGAAGACACCAAGGAGCATGAAGATATAGTCAAACATCTTAGTTGTCAATGAGAAATTCTATCTACAAGCTTGAAGTATAAAGAAGATGAATGTGTAAGGTATGTAATTAAAAAGGATTCATTGAAATATGAGTTAGATAATACATCTAATAAGGTAATGTCATTTGTTAGATTTGAAAATAGCTCAAGTGATCTATACAATATTATAAATGATTTAAAGCATGCAAGTGATAAGATTTGTCTTAGATACAAAGAAGAACTAGAGACTGCAACTCAATATAAGATGAAGACTAATGTGAATAAAGATAATCATACTTTTAAGTCAAAGCATGAAATAAGGAATGAAGGTGTGGTCAGAATGAAGACAAATTAGATCAGATGACGAAATGTCATAAGGTGTGAAAATATCAATGGTTATAGTTACACTTATAATCACTTTGGGCATAGAGCTAGAGAATGTAGAAGACCTAATATAAATGATTTTTCATAGGAATATGATGGGGGTCCTCAGTCAAAAGGTGTGATCAAGGTTGAGTGTTTCAACTATCTTGATAAGGGACACTTTGTTGAGCATTGTCCAAGCAAGGAAAGTCAAGGTAAGTCTTCAAAAAAAAGAGTAGTTTATTTCGTTTGTCATGACATTGGACAATTGAAATTTTTATCTAAACAAGGTAAGATAAGATACATTTCCATCAAGCAGCATTTTTTTAAATAATTGAGAAAATATTGGTCACATTGCTAGATTTTACAAGCAAAGGTCTACAAACTAGAATAGCCTCAATCAGGATCCAAAAGTACAAGGAAGAAGGCAAGTTACCTCATGGAAACCAAAGGTGTTAAGTGTGAGTCATGATGAGACTATAGATCCAAATAATTTGTTTTCTATGGTGGAGAATTCTTTAAAAGGTGAAGAGTGCCAAGATCTTTCATCATCTGCTCATGTTGTGAATGAAGAAAGCAAGCTCAAAGAGAAGACCAAGGTACTAGTTGAGGCTATTCCTAAGATGTGTCTAGATATAAAAGAACATCCTGATGTTGTTGAGCAAGCTTCATGTAAACAACATCAATTGTCAGTGCCTAGTGATGAGGTTCAAAACTGCAAGGTTGATTTTTCTAATGAAAAGGTATTTCATGAATCTATGTTGTCTCTATGTATTGTCAATCCAATCATAGAGGAGAATATTGTATTTGATGATCGTGTTTTTTCTCCTAAGCTTAAAAATAATAAAAAATATCAGCACTATATGACCAAGGAGGAGTAGGAATATGAGGATTTATGGGTAACTCCTAGTTTAACATTATTCTAGGACATTATGAAGTAGTATGTCTCTATCTATCCTTCTTAAGAGACTCCTTTCAGTGGAGAAGCAAGTATGTGTTCCAAAAGATCATAATGCCAATCGATATAGATGTATATTTATTATTGATTAGTATTTTATACCAATACTACTTTTGTATAAAATTGATTGATCTTATGTTTCCAAGACTTGTGATGATCATTAGAAGTCACTGGTTAAGGGAAAATAATAAGTTCATGAGCTTGTTTTAGAGGTTTGTGAAGGATCTATAGTACAAGGTCAGAATGGGTGCTTCCTGGTAGCATAATGAGACTGATGAAATGTCAAGATGAGTTTGATGATTATAAAGGTCTGTTGAACTTATTCTATCTTACTCCAAATTTTTTAATGCTCTGAAGGTATGTTGAAGTCAATTTGAATATTTTTTGAGTGATCTTGGTTTTCTCAGTTTTGACTTAAAGGAAAGCAGGCCTAAAAATGGGTTATAGGAATTCAATTTTCCCTAAGTTATGGAGGCTCAAATTCTATTCCATAAGTGTGTAAAGGTTGTCCCTAGGTGTAGAAGAAGTTTTAGAGGTGTGTGTTGACCAGAAGGAGGTTTATTGACCTTATTAGTTTTGAGACTCTAGGGTTTTGGGCTATCCTAAAAAAGTGGTTTTACTTATGAATAGAATTATAAGGATTATTAAGGTTGAATGGGCCAAATGGATTATCAAATCAAGCTTCACAAAGATTTGAAGGTTTGTGGTTCTCAAGTCATTCATGTTTTTATTAAGTTGTAACCCTACTTGGTAAGTTGGTTTATGAAAGAAGTATGTTTCATAGGTTGAGTTAGCTATTGAAAATTGGTTTGATAGAGTGTAAATATGATATTGATCTAGATATGAAGTTTCAGGTCTTGAATATTTGGTTACTAAAAGTTGTGGGCTTTGCAAGTTCCAAATAGGGCAACAAGAAGACTTGATAGGCCTAGTGAGAAGACGAGTACTTTTTGTTCAGTTTATTCAAAATATCAAGGTATGTATGTTTTAAGGAGAGTTATTAGGTTACTTTTTAGCATTATTTTCTATTTTTTAAGTGGAATAAAGTTATTTTGGTGGTCCTTGAGGTGGTTTTAAAAAGAAGGCTAGTGAGCCTGTGAGGTGACCCTTCATGGTGTTTGGAGATCTGAATATGTCCAAGAGGTAAAATGGCTCAAGGATATTAAGGGGAGTCCCTATCATATGTTTCTTCATTATTTCTAATGGATGTCAATGTTTTATGTGTTTTGTCTTCATTAGTTGCAGTGCATTATTGAAGAAGAATGTTTGCTTGTGGCAAGAGGATGTTTTCAAGGCAATAAGAGGTAGGCTCAAGGTAAGGAGGAGTTTGTATCATCTTTATAGGATGTTAATTTATTATTTATGGTATTTTCAATTCCTATGGATCGGTCTATGCCCACTTTGTCATTGTGTCAAAGGGAGATAAAGTTCTTATTGTGGGAGTGATTGAAGAGAAATAAGGAAGTTGAGTTATTATTGTTATATGATGATTGTTGACATCAATGAAAAAAGAAGATATTGTTTGATAGTTTTCAATGATGTCATGGTAATGTCATGGAGGTTTCTTGGTGAGTGGATGAAGTGCCTTGATATTCTAATTGACAATGACAAAGTGTGTAATGTGTTTGTTTTAGTATGCCTTAAGGAGGCTCGGTTGATCTTCAATTTTGCCATGGATAGACATGTTCAGGGATGAGTATGAAGTTTTGATCATGTAAAATGGGTCCAGTAAGATGTTTTATATACTTTAATTGCTTTTTTACATGATTGTTTTTCATTTGGTTGATCATTATTTTCATCTAGACATTTTGGGTCTAGTGGCAAAAATTTTGAGTAGACAATTTGTTGATGTCATCATTACCACATGTGGATGAGTCAATGGGAATTGGCTATATGGTTGTGATCACATTAGTCACTATTTTTATGCATAAAGTCTCAATTTTTGTGATGAAGTGAAGACAAATATATGCAAGTACAAATTTGGGCTCCTAAGTAGTTTGATTGTGTTTTCTCATACTTTGCAAAATTTACATAAGGCAAGAAAGAGTTTAGTAAACAGTTTGATGATGACATATCTCACACATGTGGATATTTCAAGAAAAGTTGAACATATCATTTTATTTAATTCTTTTCCTAGTTTATATGCACTACTTTTTTAATCATGTGATGAAGTGCATCAAATGATATTCATGTGCAAATTTGGCCTTCCAGATAAGTTCTTTACATAGTTGGCTCTATGAGAGAAAAAATACGAGTGAGCATTTTAATGTCATTAAATCTCGCATGTGTGGAGGTTATATTAGTATATTGACACATGGTTGGATTATTCTATGTGAGGAGATCATATGGTCCAAATTTTTGAACATACAATTGAGTGAAACAAAAGATATGAAGGTGGAAAGTTGACCTTATAGGTAGATAAGCAATGGTCCCCATACTTAGTCATTTTTGCATGATATTAAAGATCAGGCCCAAATAGAGATTCAGAAGTTTATGAGAGTTATTAAATAAAGATATATAGTGTACATCAAGTTAAATAGGTCAAAAGTGTTTTTTGGTTAATAGAGCTAAAGACCAAGACCAAATGAAGATCCAATGGCATGCGAGAAATCATACAAGTTTGATCTAATGTTACATGTTGATAGAGATGCTAAGAAGTGCATGATGTTTAACATTATAAGTGCTCAAAATTCACATGAGGGTGTTAAGTTTAATAATAATGTGGGTTATAAGTAAGATCAAATAGTGAGCATTGCATGATAAAGACCTGATTGATACATAGAGATCAATGGTGAACGTTGAGTCAATACTGCAAGATTGTACAAGATGAAGTCAATTGTTTGAGGTTTAATATTTGACAATGGAACACTATGAGTTAAAGGTTGAGATTCATATAATAATATTGATGATGCATGATTGATCTAAGGTAGCAAGGACACAAGATGCAAGCATAGTGTTTGATGTTTAACTGTGACTGTTTCAGTTCAAATATTTAAATTTAACAAAGGAAAGACTAGTGTCTTGTTTTTGAGCCATAACATTTAATATATGTAAAATTTGACCATGAAGTAAAAATAAAATTTGTAGAGTAATCTAAGGTGCATCTAGAAATATAAATTTAAATATCTAAAAGTGTGTACAAAAAAAGATATTAAGGTTCAAATTTGTTTTTGTGTTCATGCATATTCTAAAAGTAACCCAAGAAGGATATTTGAGCTCATTCTCCTAATATTTTTATGTCTCTTTATGAATTAGATATTGGGGAGTGTTTAAGACTCCATGAGGATGATATGTGTGCATTATTAAGGTTTTTATAATCATATACAGTATGAAAAAAGGTGTAGAAGGTGATTGTGTGTTTATTCATGGTGACTACGTGAATAAAATATTTTTTTAGTAAATTATGCCTTAGCAAAAGAATTTTTGGTGACTGTGATCATTTTCAGATGTTAAAGGACTCATGTGAAATGGGTCCATGCATTTTTTAAGTGTTCTTGTGTTCCTAGTTTGCTCAAATAAGTCTCAAAAAGGTGAATGGGTCATCATAAGACCTAAAAGGTGACTTAGGCCTATTTGAAAGAGAGTTGTGCTTAAGTGTAACCCATGTAAGATGCCTTAAGGGTTAAATCATGCCTAATGGCTGAAAAATATGTTGATAATTCATCAATGGTCTATAAATGGTGATACCAAATTTGTTGGTTTATAGATTTTAGAGAAGACTAGTGCAAGGTGTGCATTTTAGAGATGTGGAGTGAAGGAGAAGTAGATGTGCCCAATGGATAGGTTGATAAGAAGATCATATTTTTGACTATGTGTATGACCTGTAGATCATATTTTTGATGTCAAAATAGTGCTAATATAATATGAGGATATGCAAAGATTTCCAAGTTTGCAAATGAGTACAATTTGAGTAAAGAAGATAAGAGAGTATGGCATGCCTATGTGAGAGCCATGTATGAGATAGAGAGTGAGTTTGTGTAGAGGTTATAAATCCATCATCAGATGTTGAAGACATCAAGGTTGAAGTGTTCACTTCAAAGGAGGGTCTAAAGGAGTTGATGTTACTTAGGGGCAGGTGTTCCTTGTGAAACAAGTGTTTCATTAAAGGCCTTTGTTTAGGAGGATTTGATCAAGGTTTTATTGTCTAAAGGAGTTAATTATTCTCTTGTTTATAATTTCTTATAGGATAAGTAGTCCATGTGTTATAGGCTTGAGAGTGGTTTTTATTCCCCATGAGGGTTTCCCATTGGAACTTTGTGTTGTGTGTTTGATCGTGTGTATGCATTGAATGAATGAGCACTCTTATTTAAGTTACTTGATCAATTTTATATATGATAATTGATTAATAGTTTGAAATCATTGGAATTGTAATTAAAATATTTGGGCTCACTAATTCACCCCCATCACTATCCACACTCCCTTTTGCCCCCCTACCCCCTTCTCTATGATTGTACCTCTAAAATAAATTCATATCCAAAAAATATTTATGATATGGCATGGAAGGAAGTGGTGTGTTACTTCATACAAAATGACAATGAGATATGTGGGGAGGAGATCTCATGATTCATGTTGAACATAAGTAGTAATGAAGTGATGCAAATGGACGAGGCCGAAAACAAAATAAAAGTGATGAAAGATTCCAAGGTGGGTTGGCCTGTGATGATGAGGGGTAACGATGGGTTATTTAAAGTGATGGACTCAAATAAACTTGTACATATACACATAAAAAGTCCAGTGGCATGGCACATCTATTTTCTTTCATTATGTAAAACTAAATTAGAGGACCTCAAAGCTAATTAGACAAAAAAAATATAAATGTTTCCTCAATAAAATATGCCCCTGTATAATATAATCCATTCATTAGGATGCCATATAAAAATAAAGATGGATATAAATCATTTCATGTTTTTTCCATTTTCTTTCTCAGTAACACTAAGAACACCCATTGTATTTATAATAGTGATGCTCATTTCTCTTTAATGGATGAATGGAGGAGAGACAAAACTACCAACAAATCATAAGCAATGCCAATTTTAAATATTTTATTTAACTTTGGTTCTTTAACCAAGTATTTTAGATTGTATATATTATAATAAATAATTATAAATAAATAATATTATATATATTATTATCATATATTTCATGATTTTCATGATAACTAGGTATTTCCTTAACATTGACATGACTCCACAATTTCATTATTGTTCCATCGACTTTCATAATCTTCACTCGTCGATGTCTCCCCTTCAAAACTCCTTGCAGGTAGGGGTTAAATTTGACAGTCACCCCTAGCTATGAAGAAAAAAATTTGTGATAGTTTTTAAACTAATGTCACATTGCACATGACATTCATTTCTTATTTTTGACTTTCATAGTTTTTATATAGAAATCAGTTAAAGCTTATTTTTATTGCCCATATTACAGGGAAAGAATGTTCACTAAGGGTTCATGCATTGCCTTGAGGATGCTCTGTCATGGAAGGGACTTGGACTCCTATTTTTAGTATGAGATTGGTCCAATGGAGTCTTAATAATGTATAGGAATAAAATATATCTTTTTCACTAGAATAGGAGCCTTAAATTTTCATTTCAACAAAAAAAATCCCTAAACTAGTGGTGGCTGAAAATTTCCTTCATTAATTTAAGATTTTTTCTTAATAGAAGAAAATTAAAATAATGAAGGAATGAGCAAAATGAAGGAGATAATTTAATTTAAGCTCCTTCAGGTTTCTAAAATTGTGCTCTATCATTTTCCCATGCTTAATATGCTCCATGAAATAATCACAAGGGGAATAGAGCTCCACATCTTGCAATGTAAAATAAAGCATCTGCAACACTGCTACGATGGTTTCAAAGCAAACACCGACCTTTTCTTAACGTAAGAAGTTGCAGCCCAATGGTTTATAAGTGCTTTGCCTGATTATAATAAGATTATCCTTATCTGTGCAATAATTTGCTACGAACTGGGTATGGTGCAAAACATCCCTCAGAAAATTGTAGGCCTGGTTATTTGAAAGAAGGAAATGATCATAATTATGGTCATTGTGAGCTTCCATAGATGAATAGCGAAAAGGAAGCATGGCTTTCAATGGCTGATGAGTTAATTGGATGGGTACAAGCAAAACCCTAGAAAAACTATCATGCTTAGATGCTAGATGACATAATCAGCCACACCATTTTTACCTACCAACTCCCTGAGCAAGCCTTTGGTCTCCAAGTAGAGGACAATCGAATGTTAGACAAAATGAAAGCTTTTGATTTATTTTTAGAGGGAAAACTCCACCATCTTATGATTATGAGATAGTCAGCTTGAAGCTTATCTACCTTGATGCGTGATGTATGAGACAGTCAAACGGGAACCTGGCCATTGTAATTTATGATCTGCTCCAGCCCCTGTGACTCTCTATCACAACTCATGAGTCGCCATGCAATACCACTATGTTTGTCTAGGTTAAAAATAATGTTAAAGACCACTTGAAGCCACTGTAAACCAGAATACATAACAATTTACCTTTAAACGGCAAATAGATATAATGGATTGGCGATTCAATGCGAATAGGTAAGAGCATCAGCTTTGCCTTCGATTTCCATGTTCACCCATATTAGGTAAGGAAAAAGGAGTCATTTTTGTGCCTGCGCATTCAATGTGGAACGGTGGAACAAAAGATACGCAGTGGGAACTAGGAAGATTCGCAACTGCAACTGGGGAACCTAGGGATTCGAGGAAAGGGGATCGCCCAATATGGTCCATTACTGTCCGGCATTCATAAACAACCCATTACACTTTGTGGGTTCAAAATATATATAATAATGATGCCTTCACGTGGTCTCGACTCTATTTATCTTTTCCACTGGCCTATCGAAATCTTTTATATTTTTGAATATTTATTGATATATGTTTCCACTAGCCTCTGAATCCGGATACATGTGATACGATTATACTCACATAAATTATAATGCATTTGGTCATGTCCCAGTCTAGTTATATGATCTTTTTGCCCTTCATTTGATATGGTTAAAAATATAATATAACTGTATTTTACAAATAAAAACTTCCAAAACGTTTAAACGGCTACCAAATTTAACCCTTGTTTCCAAGCACTTCATACCCACAGAATCTATCCTGCTATAATAACACGAAAGGCATATTACGGCTTATGATGATCGAATAATTAAATTAAAAAAAAAAAACATTATATAGGAACTAAAATATGCCGTCGTACAGACCATGCCTACGTATTGCGGCCGCCTCAATCAACGTTTATTATTCAAATAGAATGTGCGATTAAGCATGATTTTGATCAGAACTGTGTCTTAAGGCATAATAAAATTAATATTGTAATGTAATATAGTTTTGGGAGATCGTGGTTTGACTTAGTCCATTCACGTGCACCCAATCACACGTGTGTTGAATGATGACGCTGAAGTGAAATCAATCTTTATTGGCTCAGTATAGAATGATAGGCCTCGTCATCAACGACGATAGGGTACTAGTGGTTGCCTCCAAAGGTGTAAGTTACATATAGGGATGTAATTGTTTGTTTTGTTAAAGCAGGTTTTTAAAATTTTAAAAAAGTGGTTGAATTTGTTTTATTTTATTTGTGTATGTGCTGTAAGCAGACACGATTATAAGTATGATATAATGTTTCATAGTGAGTTTTGTAATGTTAGATTAAAAATATTTTTTCATCAATTTATATAAGGTCTCTTTTAAATTTGAATGTTGAATATAAACATATCTATTTAATTATTACATAATGATAGTTTGAGTATCAATCAAAATTAATAATTATTTTATTTTAAAATAATTATTCTAACATACTTTTTTTTTCGATTTGTTTTTTAATATTTCACATTTATTTATATTTTTACCACTAAAATTAGCTAATTCAACATTTTGAGATGGTCTTACTAATGTTACTATCTTATCCAAATTCTTTTCTAAAATAATCTTTGAAACTACTCTTAACCACTGGTTTGGATCTCTTTTCACAAAAATAGAAAGATCTTCTTCATTAGCCTCAATTCTGTAATAAGACTCAAGTTTATGCTTAGATTTACGATAGAAAGCAAAAAGATGACCAATCTAAAAGCAATTTCTACATCTGAAGTGGATTTCCTCAAAATCAAGGGTTTGAGACTAGCACCTATCTTGCAACTTTAGCTCAACGCTATCATGAATCTTGGCAAATGTACTCCATGAAAAATTGAATGAAGAATCATAAATTTCCAACAAATCACCCAACACAGAGCCAATAACATAAAGACCAGTTTCAAACAAAAAATGTAATGAAAGATATGACAGCCTCACCTAGCTAGAACACAGAGAAATACTTTTTGTTAAAGGGTTAAAATCACGAGTCCAAGGTTTCATGAGAAGAATGTGATTTTCAAAGTTCCATTTTTTAGTCTAAAAAATATTTTTACGAGTAACCAAATAATCAAAAGTCACAATAAAAGAAAATTAGCATAGGGCTATATTTTCATAGTGTCTTACAACGAAGGTCTTAAAGAATCTGGAAGCTACTGGTGAACAAAGGAAAGAGATGGCCAGAACCTATCAAAATGGTAGATCAGACCTCTCTTCACAAATCAATCTTCACCTTCCAGAATCTCCTCCAAATTTTTCTTTTCAAAATTGATAATAATATATTTATTTGTTAAAACCCTTACCTTACCTTCTAGCTCTTCAAAAACACTAGCTAATTTGCTTGTCAATTTTTTAGGATAAGATCATTTCCTTCCCCCAAACTACCCTATCAATCTCTCAAGTCTATCATCACCTTACCATTCTTAGGTGAAACATGCACCATCCGAAAGACTTCCTCCATCGCTAACTCCATACCCTACCCCTGATGATCCAAGTTACCATATTTCAACTCTTTATTTTTTGTTAAAATCAACCCAGTCATGTTCATCACTGTCGTCGAAGAAAGTTTAGCTCTGGATGCCCTTGTCAGCACCGTAATCATAGAAGCATCCCACATCACATCAAAAAATCTAAATAATGAAATCTATTCTTATTTCAAAATTATTAGTAAATAAGGATTATTTCATTTTTAAAAAAATAAGTAAATGTTTCAAAGGTACAGGTTACATCGTGAGTGATGTAAGTTGATTTTTTTGTAGATATCATTATGTAAAGAGAGTGTTTAAATCAGCAATTGCCATTAATTTAAAAAACATCGATACTAATATTATATATGACAAGAAAAACCAAAAAATAAATTTTATATAATTATTTTTATGGATTGTTACTATTTTTGGTGGGATCCTTACTTTAGATTTTTTTGACCAGAGCTCCAACCAATATAAGTCACAATCGTGGGCCCAGATCCCCAAGTGATCATCTATAACAAGTACTAGAATTACCAACAAAAGTCACAACTAGAACAATAATATGAATGAATGGCTACAAACAGCATGAGAATAATATCAATAGCCAAAAGCATCCCTAAAATACAAATGATTGATCATAAACAAACTCCAATACTATACTGATATTTCAACCTGGGTGGTGCTTGTATCAACTAAGTCACTTTATCAAATCACTCACATCTTATCGGTGTAATAATAATAATAATAATAATAATAATAATAATAATAATAATAATAATAATAATAATAATAATAATAATAATAATATATTTAAATTATATATACTATTATAGATATTAAATAATATATTTTTTTCTAGTAACTACCTCTGATTGGAGTGTGGACTTGTTTGGTACACAATCAGCGTATCAAATTCTCATATGATTTATTAAGCACTTGAATACCAGCTGTATACTGGATATTACCAGATATATACCAACTATTATCAATAATAACTACCACCAACATCAATAATAACCAACTATTAATGGTCTTCAGAATACAATGAACAACCACAACCAACCTCATATGCCTTTTCTAATATTTAAACATGAGTGAAACTTTAAAAACTAAATTCCTTAACCAACTCACACACATCTCATTGAAATAATATAAAAATATTATTATAAAGTAATAATTAGTTATATAAATAAATATATAACATTATATTATATACAAAATTATATTATATTATTGTATAAATTTTTTTATTATAATATATAATAATATAATATTTACAAAATATAGTAATAATCATAATATATTATATAGCATATTATATTATCATAATATACATAATAATATATATTATTATATTTAATTAAGTTTAGTAGGAAGAATGTTTTTATTATAATTTTTTTAATGTAGATATTATTATTTTAATATATATTTATAATTATATTAGAATGATATATAATATAATATAATATATTTTTCATTATTAGTAATATATTATATTATTAAATATATTTAATAAGTAATAGTATTACTATTGTTGACATTAGTATTTAGTAAGTATTTTTATTCTTAATATGGATTAATAAGTGTTTAGGAGAAAAACATTGTTCAAGTTCACTATGAAATTGAACCCCTACACAATGCATTGTCATATTATATAAATAAATACACAACTTTATTTTTTACCATCACATCCACCATTTCTAATTTGAACTCCTTCACTTTATAAAAATCCACTGCATAAAAACACCAAATTACATCTCTTATGACATAACTCGCACCTTTGAGATAACTCTTAATTTATAAATGACTTGAATTCAAACTTTGACTAAATTGACATACATAAGCAATCTCCCACAATTAAAAAAGGACAAAATATAAATACATAAATAAACCTATGCAGTTTTAATAAGTAACATAAAAAGTAAGCTCATACAACCATTCAAAGCATAAGACATGATAGGCATATAATAAAGTGGAAGATTTGCATAGTCGAACATGAAAGGATTTTCTATCCATCAAAATTCAATGGTGGCTAATTTTAGATCAATTAAATGTAGACAAAAGTGTGTGACACATAAAATAACATGTCAAATAATTTTGGAGCAATGATCCATACAGAAGTAGTTTCGAGTGTTTACGGATATCAGTTTTCATTTTTAAAATACTAGTAGTCACCCTAATGGTATAAAAAATGTTAGGTGGGATTTTATTTCTATTTTATATTTATTAATAAGAGCTTATTAGTGTGAGGCAAGTTGGGAGTAGTAAAGAGAAAAATAGATATTAGGAAAATACATTTATTTGTATTTATTGAGAAAACTTATATTTATTGTAAATGATGTGGATGAGGTAATACACTCGATCTTGTTTCCTATGCTCTTCTCATATTACATATAGTATATATTATCAATAATACGTAATAAAATATATAAAAATTATTATTATTATTATTATTATTATTATTATTATTATTATTATTATTATTATTATTATTATTATTATTATTATTATTATTATTATTATTATATTACATATAATTTTATATGTTATATTTTTATTATAATAACTAAATATAGATATTAATATTTTAATATATATTTATAATTATATTAAACCATATATTATATAATATTGATAAAATATCACTAATCATATTCATATATATAATTATAATACTATATAGTCAAATATATAATTCTATATATAAATTGTATTAACAAACCAAGTGACACATGTGATTAGTATTAATGGGCCATTGTATATGTAATAAGAGTGTTAATTTATCTTTATTAAATTAATGGAGGAGTGTTAAAACTTTTCCCAAGACCATAAGCATTGCCATTTTTGAGTAGTCTTTTAGACTAGAATTTAAATCCCCATTAGTCTCTACATACTCTCTCCAAGTGCTATGATAGCCTAATACATGTCAAGGTAAGCACCATCATGGCTATTATAACTTCCTCTATGGAGGCTACAAAAGGCACACTAAAGAGTGTAAGTTATATAGAAGGAATGTATTTTTTTTTTGGAAAAGCTAGGTTTTATAAAGTGAAAGAGTGTAAATTGGTAGTCATAACTCACTCTGAATCCATGACCACTAAATCTGTCTCACATTTTGTAATGAAACATGAATTAAAATTAATATGAAATTTATTGTAAGAATCCTCCCAAAACATATTTTCCCTAACAAGTGTTCCCTTAAATTTTATGCCATTTTTCCATGTGGGATAAATAATATGAAGCTACAAGGACAAGATCCGATTGTGGTTGCCTTTTCTTCCAAGGATACGATTATGGTATTTTCATATGGACTTAATCCTGATGTTATTTATCTAGATATCAATATACTAGCAATATAGATGAACTGAAACTACAAGATACACTCTAGGACATCAAATTCTTGTTCCCACATTTATGATATTATAACACTTATTCATTTTTCACATCAGATATGGATCACTGTTTTAATCAAATTAGTTCTCATGACATCCTCATCCACACTTGATAGTATAAAATGACTAATCAAAGATGACAGCACCCTATCAATTCTGGACCCCTTTGCAATGCATGTAGGTCATGTAAATCTAACAATTACACTAAATTTGAGTAAAGTTCTAATTTGTGGCCTTCAGGTCTATTAGTTAGGCTCATACTTTATGAAAGTAGAAATAATATGCCATTGGGTTATGTTTTTTTGAGCATGAATGATCTCCCTATTATACTAACTTATGACTAGATTCATGTTTGTCAGACTCTACTAAGGACAAAGTTTTTGATGTATTTAACAAGTGTTTTAACGAAATTCAAGCATTTTATATTGATTAAAGGAAGGATTGGTGGGTCCTCACCGAGTGAGATATTGTCAAATTACAAAATTATAAATGTGTTTTAAAATATTTGTTAGTAGGCTATATTCAGTTGAATTTGACTTTAGGGTATTTTAGTAAGTTATATTTGATTTTATTATTATATATATTTTTAAATTCATCATCATCATCATCATCATCAATATATATATATATATATATATATATATATATATATATATATATATATATATATATATATAATGAGATTAATGAAAAAAATGGTTCCCACTTTTGCCTAGTTCAAGACTTTAATGAATGATGGATTTTTGCATTGTGGCAGTTATGCTGACCTACAACTGACAGAGCAGAGACATACCGAAGTGGAAGATAACATAGGGGAGTAGAGATATTGGTGTTTGGATGGATGGGATTGGATCATTGATACATATATCCATTTGAATTTCAAATTTTACTATGCCAATATTAACCTAGTCAAACATTCTAAATACCAGTCTTTTGCCAAGGGTTTGCACATCCACAACAATAGATTCTACATGCCCATATATCCCTATTGGGTTTACGATCACCGCTAGGTCCGATTTGGCCAAAAAATGTTGGGGGAGAAATATTTCTACATTGATCATCTTCTGATTCATGGTGGTCTTGCTTTTTCTCCTATGGATATCCAATTGGCCATTTCCAACTTGAAGATATCTTTGGTACAAATCTACTACATTGTATAGTGTCTAAACATGCAAGTGGAGTTTAGACACAAACTGTTTGACAAAATTTTTGAGATAAATTCCAATTTATTGTACATAGTTTTTTCAAATGCAAAGGTAAAGAAGATTCAAAAGTTTGGGGATATAATGAAGGAGCACAAACAAAGAGAGGTCTGAGCAAGCTACATGGAAAAGATAGTGAGTGAGTTACAAACTATTAATTATTGTCATCAACAAAACCACAGGTTGGAGAATGACAATAAACTATTTGAAAAAAAGAAATCAAACCATATTTATCAAGATTTACCTATAGATTATAATAGATTAGATCTCCCTAATGGATTGAGAAAAAGGGGAAATAGGAAAGGATTTTAGATTATGGTTCAGTCCATATGTGGTAAAACTTTCTACACCAGTGTTCTTATGTTAGATTGTATACTGGATCTCAAACAATAGATTGAAAAGGTCAATGGGATCCCAACACCTCTCTAATGTCTCATTCACAATGGTAGGAATCTATAAAATAAACACAAGCTATTTGATTGTGGTATAACCAAATATTCTCTATCATCTCTAACATTATGGCTGTAAGGTGGAGCCATTGGGAATGGCAAAGCCACATAATTTTCCTATAAAGATGCTTCTAATTCCTCTAGACCAGAAGGGCTATACAAGAATGATGTCAAAAATAATGG
>JARHVA010007088.1:120000-140000 GCA_037957365.1 Torreya grandis
TCATCAAAGACCACCATAATAGTCAAGGGAGGAGGGATGAGAGCCTTTGGTGCAGATCTGAGCAATAATTTGGAGGCTACTTCAACAAAGGATTTGGATTTTAATAGAGCTGTATCTTCTAGCCCCTTGAAATTGAAACCCCTATCTACTGGGGAGACAAGATTTAAGCTTGGCATCTCATGCTATGTAGGATGAATCTCATACAGAAGGCCCTTCTTCCCCATAATACCTTTGGTCCTAGAGGATATAGATCTAAAAATAGAAGATCCAGATGTGTCCACTGAAGACTTGCAATGAATGCTAGAAGAACCTAGTAGAGAAAAGATTGTAACATGATGTGGGGAGGTGCTCAGATGAAGGTTTGACCCTACAACAACTTGTAATCGAAGAGTCAATGGTAAAAACATAGCATCCTATGTTGAAGCATCTAACTGTGATGAAATATATGTTGAAGACTTCTTGTGGGACTTTAGCTAGGTCGATCTAAGCAGTTGGATGGAATAGGTGCCATTGCGATAGGGATTCAAAATCGCTAAGGGTGAGAGAGCTACTATAGCCATTAGGAGATGAAAAAAAATAAAAATATAATATTACTATCATATAATATTTAAATATATTATCATATAATATATATATATATATATATATATTTAATTATAATAATATATATTATTAAATTTAATTACGTTCATAAATATTTTAACAATATTATATATAATATTTTTTATTTTATATATATATATATATATATATGAGAACAATATTTTATATAATATAATATATTTATAATTATATACGAGATAATTCCATTTCTCAATAGGGGCTCAACAGTTGTCAAGCTCATTCAGGTATATCATCATAATAACATTATAAATAATCCAAAATAATTGAAAGGAGTGTGTGATGCTCATGTTTCATTGCCCATGGCACTGGGCATCATGTTTGGAAGCATATGTTAATTATGGATAAGGATGGTTGTAATGAACCCAAATACTATCAAGACAAGAAAATACCAATAGGCAAAGCCTCTTCAATAATAACCTACATTGATTTGTATTGAATGATTCAAATAAGTACAAACCATGTGTAAATAATCCTCAACTCAAAATTGAAGTTGACATGTAAAATTTAGAACTCTCAAAAATAATAAAACTTGCCCTATTATTTTTAGTAGCTATTATTTTTATTAAGTTTCACATTCAAGTGCATGCAACTCTTAAATATTCAAACATAACTTAAATATTAAAATTAGCCTATAATACAAATATTAACTGATGTTCAAGCCCATTTACAAAAATATAAAATATATAAATATAGAAAATCAACAAAAATAATATTAAACTATAATTTTAGACCCTCATATGGTCATGTATGGCCTCCAAAAAAATTTAAAATGTTCATAACTAGATAGACCAAGTTATGCATGCATTGAAATTTTTGAGATGGTCATTTTAGTGTGAAGATGGGCTCAAATGGAGCTATGAATCAAAAGTTATGGACTTTGAAAGTTTGGCCTCTTTTTCTACATCAAGGTGGCACTGTACATGGCAAACGACATGTCATATCCTTAACTATCCCAACACACTATCATTTTCCACATTCTTTGAATGGTTTAGATGGATCAAGGACCATGAAAAAAATGAAGATAAAAATGACAAATAAGTAAATTTGAACACACAATGTAGGTCCCTCCAAATGCATAAGACAGAGCATGCGAAAGGATACAATGATCAACAACATAAAGGAAATAAATACCAATATGATCTATAAATACTCCTTAACTGAGGTTCACCACTTTTTTTTGGGGTTGGTAGATGATTTGAATCTCAGACATCTATTAAATTCAGGAAACCTCTAATATAAGAGAACTAGGATCAATGCCAAAGAAGTAATGGAATTCTGGTAACAGGATTTGGTGGATGGAGTGAAGGATGAGACATTCATACATTAGATGGATACCAACCATATACATTCATTTTATCAGTGCAACTAGGTGGAAGAGCCTTAGTTGCTTTGGTTGATTTTATCATTCAAGCTATGGAAGACCTTGGGAAATATAGCCCCAGGTCAAATAATCTCAAAGCAATGCATCTAATTTGCATCTAAATGGTCTTGTTTAATGATAGAAACTCACTAGAAATTCATGAGAATGTTGAATAATTTAGTGCTGCAGTGGATACCAGACTTGATCAACTATGGATCCTACCGAAAGCATTGTCTTTTGACAACATTAATCAGGGTAGAAAGATGAATGAAGTCTATGAGATGCAAGCATCCATAGCAACAATGTCTCTTAGCCTACAAAATCCTTGGCTACTTTACTCATTAAGGAGGATGCTCACAATGATGGACCAAATGTGGTGGTCTCAAGATCTAAAAATATAGAGTTTCTTTCATGTTCGATACTATTACTTTTCCCGTTATACACTCATAGTAGTTTTTTATATACCCCTTATTTATTATGGGTTTTTGAAATATCATAATAGATGGGCTCCATCCCTTTTTGAATTATCCCCGCACATGCATGCGTGCATGTGAACCCCCACACACACACATGTATTTATAATTATTAGTAATATATTATATTATTAGTATTAATGTTGTTGACATTAGTATTTAGTAAGTATTCTTATCCATAAGATGGATGAATAAGTGTTTAGGTGAAAAAATATTGTTCAAGATCATTATGATTATTATTATGATAAATTGAATTAAATTAAGTAAATATGATATATATATATATATATATATATATATATATATATATATATATATATATATATATATATATATATATATATATATATATATATATATATATATATATATATATATATAGTATTAATGTTGTTGACATTAGTATTTAGTAAGTATTTTTATCCTTGAGATGGATTATTAAGTGTTTAGGTGGAAACAAATTGTTCAAGCTCGTTATGATTATTATTATGATAAATTGAATTAAATTAAATAGATATGATATGATTAAATTTTTATTATAAATTATATATATAAAAATATAAATAACTTGGTATAATAATAATAATAATAATAATAATAATAATAATAATAATAATAATAATAATAATAATAATAATAATAATAATAATAATGAGCTTAATTAAATATAGTAACACATATTTCTTATTAAGGGTAAAGGGGAGTTTTTTTTAACCTAGGAACACCATACCCTAGAAGATAAGCAGTTAGACAAGATCAGAAAATCCAAATACACCATAAGTCTAACAAGAATAGCTAACACAAGAAAAGGGGTTACACCCAACCCAAAAATAACCAAAAAACATTAAAAATGAAACCAGTTCCTTAAATAATATACATGAAAACCAAGATCTAACCAAATCAAGCCCAAACCAATTAGGCCTCGCTTCCTCCTTTCAAATGGTACATGCAAGGACCTCTAACTTGCAGCAAGATGGATGATTGGGTCTCAATATTTCTTTTCTATTTTCTTTGAACTTTACTCTAGTCTCTGTTATCCTTTAGGATTTTTTGAGAAAAATTGTTTCCAAATTTCTCTTCAAGATTATGTAGTATTAGATAAGAATCCTTTTTTATCCAAGGTATTTGAATATTATATTATAATAATATATATTATTATATTTAATTAAGTTCATAGATATATAGATAGATAGTTTTTATTATAAATTTATTAATGTAGATATTATTATTTTAATATATATTTATAATTATAATAGAATGATATATTATTTAATAATGTATAATATAATATAATATATTTATCATTATTAGTAATATATTATATTATTAAATATATTTAATAAGTAGTAGTATTAGTGTTGTTGACATTAATATCTACTAAATATTTTTATCCTTAAGATGGCTTAATAAGTATTTAGGATTAAAAAACATTGTTCAAGATCATTATGAAATGGAACCCCCACACAACACATTGCCACACTATATGAATAAATACAAAAACTTGCTTTTTACGATCAACTCCACCATATCTTATTTTCTAACCTTCACTTTACAAAATCCCACTTCAAAGAAACACCAAATTACATCTCTTCTAGCATAACTTGCACCTTTGACAGAACTATTAATTTATAAATGACTTGAATTCAAATTTTGATAAAATTGATGTACATAAAAAATATCCAATAACTAAAAAATGGAAAAATGTAAATAGATAAATAAACCCAACCACTTTTTAAAATGGCACAAATATTAATGTTTTACAACCATTCAAAGCATAAGACATCATAGGCATATAATAAAGTGGGAGATTTGCATATAATAAAACACAAAAGGATTTTATATCCATCAAAAGTTAATATTAGATAATTTTGGATCAATTATGAATACCCAAACAAAATTTCATATCATATAAAACAATATGTCAAATAATTTTAGACCAATCATCCATACAAAAGTAGTTTAGAATGTCTATGGATATCAACTTTCATTTTATACAATTACCTCAATGGTTTAATGAACTTTGAGAGGTATTTGTATTGCAATATTTTATATTTTTAAGATGTTATTAGTGTGAATTAGGTGAGGAGTAGTCAATAGTAAAATAATTGTTATGAAAATGCACTTATATGTGTAATGAACTTGAATACTAACAAGGCAAGGAAATCAACAAGCACAGTACTTTTGAAATGATAACCTCTATTAATTTGAATTTAATGAATACAATAATTACACACACATGCATAAATAGACCTCAACTCATAATTGGAGTTGTCATGAAAATTTTGATACTCTAAAAAATAAAAAACTCAACCTATTATTTTAGTAAGTTTCTCATGCAACTATATGCAGCGCTGCAAATATCCAAAAATATTCTAAACACTAAATTAACCTATCAGACAAATTTTAAATGAAGATAACATTTGGTTACAATAAATATAGAATTTCTAAAAAAAATTAAAAAATCCAAAAAAAATCACTAAAATACATATCGGACCCTTAGATGGTCATTTATGACCTCTAAAAAATATAAAAGATGTTCGTAACCACATATGACCAATTCTGGTTGCACCAAAATTTCAAGATTATCATTTTGGCATAAATGAGAGCTCAAACAAAGATAAAAATTAATAGTTATGGCCTCTAGAAGTTTGGACTCACTTTTCGCATCATTCTTTTCTTGTTGAAAACAACTCAGCTCCTACGAGTTGATCTGATTACACTAATTCCATTTATTATTATCAATCTTATTCAGATCCCATTCTGAAACGCAAGTGTTGTCTTCCATTCACTTTTTATTTATCTCTTCCAAATGACATCCCTCTTGACCATCTATGCTTTGTTATAGTCTGTGATTTTTTATATGCAATGTACAAGCTTAGTTGTGCATGTTTTGACTCTTATAACTACCACACCTAATGCCCCGCCAATAACATGTATTTTTTACCCTAAATTTTCTCCTCTATGTATGAGGTGACCATCATGTTCATTGTACCATGCAACATATTATTGACTTTATGTGCCTTTGCTTTGATCATACTCACTTTTTTTTTGCTTCCCTGATAAAGGATATATCCATGCCTCTTCCATTTTATATGTTTCATATTTAGATTGTGTTTAGAACATGTGTTTAAACTTTAAAATGTTTAGATGGAAAGGTTTTAGTGGTCTACCAGTGAAGATGCCTTAGGGGTAAACTGCCTCATTATTCAATAAACACATTTTTTGAAGGCATAAATAAATACTAGAAAAATGGCATATTTTAACATGGATTTCAGATCCCTATTATTTTACAATTTAATGGTTCTTTAAAGAACTAATAGTTAACCAAATTGCTTACATAAAGGTATGCCAAAATTGCATGTGACATAAAAACAATGGCAACATTCCTCTACATTCCAATATACTTGGAATGGCATCATTGCAACATTTTTAGATTGATAATCATATCGCATAGCCATTGTGTTTTTTTTCTCTATTTATTTATGATGTTTCATACATAATAGTTTACAAGGGGTGAAAAAATGAGTGAAATGGTTACATGTATAGTGTTGTTTAAAAGCATAAATTATGTGACAATATAATAGTTTCAATAGAGATGAAACTTTGAATAGGTTTCTTTAGTTTTGATGGGCCACTAAAAGAAGTTTGAAAATAATATAGATTAAAATATTTATCATTTTTTAAGACAACATTGTTACTATGATTTTTTTATTTTACATTTTTTAATATAATATATCATAATATTATGTATAGTATTTTTTTTTTGGATATATACAATTTTGGTGGGATATTTACCCTATATGCACTCAATCGAAGTTCCAACTAGTCTGAGACACAATCAGGGACCCAGATCCCCAACTATATAAGTACCAAAATTACCAATAATGTTCATAACTAACCTAAGAATACCAACAAATGACCATAACTGACATGAGAATTCTATTAACAAAAACAATTGACCCAATACCAATGATCGGCCATAACCAACCTCCAATACCATTTGAGATTTGAACCTAGGTAGTGCTTTTAACAACCAAGTCACTTTACTAACTCACCCACATCTCATGGGTTTATTATCTATAATATATTACAATAGATAAATATATATTAATATTATAATAACATAAAATATAATATACATGTGTGTAAATAATATACATAACATAATGTATTATAAAATAATATGTACATTATATTATATCATTACATATTTATATATTTATAATGATATAATATATAATAAATATTACATATATTGATATTAATATACTATATTTATTAGAAAATATTATATATAATAAATATATTAATATAATAAATTATTTTATTATTATTATGTTATATATAAATATTTTTTATTAGTTTATATATTATAATAATAAATCAACAATGACATTATGTACATACGCTTTAATAAGGGAGTACATAAGCTACATGACAACTGTTCGAACAAGTGGCATTACTAACTAACATATGTGTTTCATTCACAAAATTTTGGATGGAAATTTGACATAGCATGTATTCCACTTTATCTTTCTCCCTTTGTTGATTTGGTCACATCATTTATCCAAACTCACTCTGAAGACAATGCTTTTTCCATAACATGGTTTTGATATGGAGAAAAATACATAGCTGTGCGAAATTTGGTGAGGGAGAAATACTAATGAGGAGGTTCAAGAAGAAGATACAGATTAATATGAAAAGATATGTTGATTCTTATAAGTCTTTTAATTTTGGCATGGGTTTCAGACGATAATTCCTTCTGCTAAAAACTTGTGTGACTAAAGAGACCTGATATTTTCTTTGTATATTTTCTTCATTTGTTCGGGATTCTCCCAAACCTATTTTAAAGTATAGGTAGGCAATTTAGTCCTTGATATAATCTTCGTACCTGATCTGCACCATAAATTCATTATATAAAAAGTAATATTGTTTAGCTCTTTAATCATTCTTTGACATGTTACGAGTTTAAGTCTTATAAAAGAATTGAATGTTGGGAATAGTTTTCATATTAGTTGAAAATAATTATTCATAGGTAGGTAAAAATTAAATAGTAAAGTTAATATTTATTGAGAGGTAAATAAGTAATAGTTTTTTAGTAATTAGTAAGTTGTTATAACTATATGGTTAATATGGTAAGTATGTTAAAATATTATGTTGTTGATATATTGCTACATGTTATAACAATATATCATATTTAGGTGTGTGCTCAGGATTTGGGTATGAGAGATTTAAGGAGAGAAGTTATAGGAAATACATTTCATATAAATATGTAACATGTTCTGAATGAATTAATTAGAGTATGGAGGATTAATAGAGTGAAATGTATTATTGTGTGTAAAAATAATATGCAATGTGACAATGTGTTTGAGAAATCTACTTGTGTTTGGCTCAATTATTTAGTAATGCCATTTTCTTAATCTTAGATAGACTTTGATGAACCCGTTCATTTGGTATTAGAGCCTCCTATGTTCCTGAGCAAGATGATTTAATAGAAAAGTAGTAATTCAATCTTATTGATTGCCTTGAGCATGTGAGGTATTCTTTGTATACATATTTTTTATTTGAAGTAAAGATAATTAGTATGGCTTAATCCAGAGAAAATAAAGAATCAAATAAATTTTTTATATGTAAGTTCAAGTTATGCCATGAAAGTGTCTCTCCATGTCTGGTATTAGATGCTTATGATCAGAATTTCTATTAAACATGGATATTTGCAGTCAAGAATATATGCCATGAAATCCTATTTAAAACAAAGTCAATTTATTGGTTTGGGATTAGTTTTTTATTTTTGCATCCAACAAACTTATGCCATCAAATATCTAACTCTCCCAATATATTATATAGCTATAAAATGGACTAGTTGACTCATAGCTGCTAGCATCCAATCTAATCTAAACATTCTATAATTCTATATTCGCATAGCCATGCATAATCTGAACTTATTAGAGGGGAGAGTATTGAGAAGTGGTTCTATTTATTGATCTCACAAATGAAGACTTGTGCTATTTTATGAATATATCGAGTCTCTCATTTAATCATATACCCTTGCTGATAAATGATTGTTGTGTTGTCAATAATTATGCCTTTGTTCCACTCCTTATCTCTACTTGACATAGGGATTACAAATTCGTGATCAGCTTCAAGTTTTATTCTATTATGGACTCTCCTACATTAGTTGCACTTCTTCTCCAATATCCAAGGGAAGTGAAAATAATTGTCTCAACGTGGCATCTTCAAAACCTTGGATGGAAGTATTAGAAGTTTTAACTCAAGTGTGTTTTATTATATTTCTATCAAATTTGATAAAGTCATCAAAGTTTTATATTTAGAGAGTCATTTATATTAAAATCCATTTTTAGATTACATATTAGGCACATGTATTATTTGTTATAGATTTATTTTTATTCTAAGAGCTTTTAGGGTTAGGTAAAGCCTAAAGTTAAGGGTCCTTAATGTTATTTAGTTATGTTATGTCAATAGGTATTTAGAGTTAAAATATTAGCATTTAGATAATTTATTATTATTTAAATGTTGATTTCAAACATTTGTTTTAAAGTAATTAAAATTCAAAATTATAAAAATAATAAAAATTGCCTTACAAACACATTTTCACTTCTACATGACATCTGTATTGTGGGGGGATTTCCCTCAACAAATTTATGACTTATTTATCTGAGTAAGTAGTATCATATACTAGACACTAGACACTACATGGAGGATGGAGGTCTTTCAGTGACCTCTCATCAGTCGCCAACAATAACGTCGCATCATGTTTTGGTGATGTGTGTGCTGTGTTATTTTTAGATTTTAGTTATTTTTAGTGTGGTGTGGTAATTACTATTATTTTAAGTTATGTAAAAAAATAAGAACTGAAGTATATACCTATTCACTTGTGAAGATATTTCCATGTAACCCTTTTTATATTTATATTTTAGAATGTTAATATAAAAAAAGCATTATAGTAATCATGATGAAGGGATAGTGGTAAACCTGGTAAAACCATGTTGTAAGGTTTGTGGTGAACTTGAAAAAACCATTCTATAAGGTTAGTGGTGAACCTAAGAAAACCATTTTGTAATGTTATTGGTGAACCTCTGAAAACCATTTTTGAAGGTTATTGGTAAACTTATTAAAACAAAATTGCATATGAGTGTGATGGAAGAGATGTGCAATGGCACATGTATGCGATGAAGATCATGAGCACACAGAAGTGGAACAAGCTACAATAAAAAAAATAGAGATATAATATATCATGCAAAAACTATGGGGACAGGGGGGATGGGGGAAGGGCGGGGGAGAAACATTGTGAATAGTTTCCACATTAGGTGAAAATAGGTATTTGTGAGAAGGTAAAAAGTAAATAGTATAGTTAATATTTACCAAGAGGTAAATAAGTAACAATTTATTAGTAATTAGTAATTTGTTATAACCATATGGTTAATACGGTAATTATGTTAGAATATTATGATGTTGATATGTTGTTACATGTTATAACAATATATCATATTTAGGTGTGTGTTTAGGATTCATGTATGAGAGATTTTAGGAGAGAAGTTATGGGAGATAGGTTTCCTATAAATATCTAACATGTTCTGAATGAATTAATCAGAGTATGGAGAATTAATAGAGTGAAATATATTATTGTGTGTAAAAATAATATGTAGTGTGACAGTGTCTTTGAGAAATCTACTTGTGTTTGGCTCATTTATTTATTAATGTCATTTCATTAATCTTACATAGACTTTGATGAACTTCTTCATTTGGTATCACAGCTTCCTATGTTCCTAAGCAAGATGATTTAATTGAAAAGTATTAATTCAATCTTATTGATTGCCTTGAGCATGTGAGGTATTCTTTGTATACATATTTTTTATTTGCAGTAATGATAATTAGTATGGATTATTCTAGAGAAAACAAAGGATAAAATAAATTAGTTCTATGTAAGTTCAAGTTCTACCATGAAAGTATCTCACCATGTATGTTATTAATTGTTTATCATCATAATTTCTATTAAACATGGATATTTGCAGTCAAGAATATATGCCATGAAATCCTATTTACAACAAAGTCAAGTCATTGGTTTGGGATTAGTTTTGTATCTGTGCATCCAACAAACTTATGGCATCAAATATCTGACCCTCCCAATCTATTATATAGCTATAAAATGGACTAGTTGACTAATAGCTGCTAGCATCCAATCTGATCTAAACTTTCTATAATTCTAGATTCACATAGCCATGTGTAATCTAAGATTATTGGAGGGGAGAGTTTTGAGAAGTGGTTCCATTTATTGATCTTTCAAATGAATACTTGTGTTATTTTATGAATATATGGAGTCTCTCATTTAAGCCTACACTGTTGCTGATAAATGATTATTGTGTTGTCAATAATCATTTCTTTGTTCCACTCCTTGCCTCTATTTGACATAGAGAAAGCAAATTCATGCTTAACTTAAAGTTTTATTCTTTTATGGACTCCTCCTACATCAGTTGCACTTCTTCTCCAAGCTCTAAGGGAAGTGAAAACAATTGTCTCAATGTGGCAGCTTCTAAAACTTGGATGGAAGTATTAGAAGTTTTAAGTTGAGTGTGTTTTATTAAATTTCGGTCAAATTTGATAAAGTCATCAAAGATTTAAAGTTAGAGAGTCATTTATATCAAAATTTCTTTTTTAGATTACATATTAGGCATATGTATTATTTGGTTTAGATTTCTTTTTATTTTAAGAGCTTTTATGGTTAGGTAAAGCCTAAAGTTAAGGGTCCTTAATGTTATTTAGTTATGGTATGTCAATAGGTATTTATAGCTAGAGTATTAGCATTTAGATAATTTATTATTATTTAAATGTTAATTTCAAACATTGGTTTTAAAGTAAAATAAGTCTCTATGTTTTTTTGAGTCATTATATTGGTCATAATTATGAGTTAATAGTTTCCTTTTATTTTGTTAATCTTATAAATTTTCATTTAGTTATTATTTTGAAAGTCATAATGTCTATCATCCAAAGTATAGTCCTTTGTAAATATCATTTATATCATCTTCAGTTAAAAGTACAAATTATTTATAAAAAAAAAATTGCCTTAAGAATTCATTTTCGCTTGTACGTGACATTCGTATTATGGGGGGATTTTCGTCAAAAAATTCATGACTTCTTTGGCTGAGTAAGCAATATCATATACTAGAGGCTAGATGCTACACAAAGGATGGAGGTCTTTCAGTGACCTCTCATCAGTCGCCAACAATAACATCGCGTCATGTTTTGGTGATGTGTGTGGTGTGTTATTTTTATATTTTAGTTTTTTTTAGTGTGGTGTGGTAATCACTGTTATTTTTTAGTTCTGTGAAAAATAAGAACCAAAGTATATATCTCTTCACTTGTGAAGTTATTTCCATGTAACCCTTTTTATATTTATATTAGAGAATGTTAATATAAAAAAATATTATAGCAATCATGATGAATGGTTAGTGGTAAACCTGTTAAAATCATGTTGTAAGGTTAGTGGTAAACCTGAAAAAACTATTCTATAAGGTTAGTGGTGAACCTAAGAAAACCATTTTGTAACGTTATTGGTGAAGCTGTGAAAACCTTTTTTGAAGGTTATTGGTAAACCTATTAAAACCAAATTACAAATGAGTGTGATGGAAGAGATGTGTGATGGCACATGTATGCGAAGAAGATCATGAGCACACGCAGGTGGAACAAGTTACAAGAAAAAAATAGAGATATATTGTATCATGCTAGAACTATGGAGGAGAATGTTGGGAATAGTTTTCACATTAGATGAAAATAGGTATTTGCGAGAACGTAGAAAATAAATAGTAAAGTTAATATTTACCGAGAATTAAATAAGTAACAATTTATTAGTAATTAGTAATTTGTTATAACTGTATGGTTAATACGGTAAGTATGTCAGAAAATTATAATGTTGATATACTGTTACATGTTATAACAATTTATCATATTTAGGTGTGTGTTTAAGATTCATGTATAAAAGATTTTAGGAGAGAAGTTATAGGAAATAGATATTCTATAAATATGTAACATGTTCCGAATGAATTAATCAAAGTATGGAGAATTAATAGAGTGAAATATATTATCGTGTGTAAAAATAATATGCAGTGTGACAGTATTTTTGAGAAATGTAGCTATCTTTGGCTCAATTATTTATTAATGCCATTTTCTTAATCTTACATAGACTTTGATGAACCTCTTGATTTGGTATCAGAGCGTCCTATGTTCCTGAGCAAGATGATTTAATTGAAAAGTAGTAATTCAATCTTCTTGATTACCTTGAGCATGTGAGGTATTCTTTGTATACATATTTTTTATTTGCAGTAAAGATAATTAGTACGGCTTAATCCGGAGAAAACAAAGGAGCAAATAAATTAGTTATATGTAAGTTCAAGTTCTGCCATGAAAGTATCTCGCCATGTCTGTTATTAGTTGCTTATGATCAAAATTTCTATTAAACGTGGATATCTGAGGTCAAGAATATATGCAATGAAATCCTATTTACAACAAAGTCAAGTCATTGGTTTGGGATTAGTTTTGTATCTGTGCATCCAACAAACCTGTGGCATCAAATATCCGACCCTCCCAATCTATGATATAGCTATAAATTGGACTAGTTGACTCTTAGCTGCTAGCATCCAATCTGATCTAGACTTTCTATAATTCTGTATTCACATAGCCATGCGTAATCTGAGCTTGTTCGAGGGGAGAGCATTGAGAACCAGTTCTGTTTATTGATCTTACAAATGAAAACTTGTGCTAGTTTATGTATATATCGAGTCTCTCATTTAAGCCTACGCCCCTGCTAATAAATGATTGTTGTGTTGTCAATAATTATGCCTTTGTTCCACTCCTTGTCTCTATTTGACACAGGGACTCTAAATTCATGCTCAGCTTCGAGTTTTATTCTGTTATGGACTCCTACATTGGTTGCGCTTCTTCTCCAAGCTCCAAGGGAAGCGAAAATAATTGTCTTAATGTGGCAGCTTCTAAAATCTGGACGGAAGTATTAGACGTTTTAAGTCAAGTGTGTTTTATTAATGTTCGGTCAAATTTGATAAATTCGTCAAAGTTTTATAGTTAGAGAGTCATTTATATCAAAAGTCTTTTTTTAGATTACATATTAGGCGTATATATTATTTGGTTTAGATTTCATTTTATTTTAAGAGCTTTTATGGTTAGGTAAAGCCTAAAGTTAAGGGTCCTTAATGTTGTTTAGTTATGTTATGGCAATAGGTATTTAGAGTTAGAGTATTAGTATTTAGATAATTTATTATTATTTAAATGTTAATTTCAAATATTGGTTTTAAAGTAAGTAGTATCATATATTGGAGGTTGGAGGCTACATAGAAGATGGAGGTCTTTTATTGACCTCTTGTTCGTGGCCAACATTAAGGTTGTATTATATTTTGGTCATGTGTGTGGTGTGTTATTTTTAGATTTGGATTTTTTTCAATGTGGTGTAGTAGTTACTATTATTTTTAGTTGTGTGGAAAATAAGAACATAAGTATATATCTCTTCACTTTTCAAGATATTTCCATGTATCCCTTTTTATATTTGCATCGGAGAATGTTAATATAAAAAAACATTGTAGCAATCATGATGAAGGGTTAGAGGTAACCCTGGAAAAACTATGTTGTAAGGTTAGTGGTGAACTTGAGAAAACCATTCTGTAAGGTTAGTGGTGACCCTGAGAAAACCATTTTGTAACGTTATTAGTGAACCTGTGAAAACTATTTTGGAAGGTAATTGGTAAACCTATTAAAACCAAATTGCAGATGAATGTGATGGAAGAGTTGTGCGATGGGACATGTATGCGATGAAGATCATGAGCACACAGAGGTGGAGCAAGCTACAATAAAAAATTATGGAGGGGAATGTCAGGGATAGTTTTCACATTAGGTGAAAATAGGTATTTGCGAGAAGGTAAAAAATAAATAGTCAAGTTAATATTTATCAAGAGGTAAATAAGTAATAGTCTGTTAGTAATTAATAATTTGTTATAACTATATGGTTAATATGGTAGGTATGTTAGAATATTATAATTTTGATATATTGTTACATGTTATAACAATATATCATATTTAGGTGTGTGCTTAGGATTCACGTATGAGAAATTTTAGGAGAGAAGTTATAGGCAATACATTTCCTATAAATATTTAACATGTCTCAAATGAATTACTTAGAGTAGGGAGAATTAATAAAGTGACATATATTATTGTGTACAAAAATAATATGCAGTCTGACAATGTTTTTGAGAAATCTCCCTGTGTTTGGGTCAATTATTTATTATTTCCATTTGCTTAATTTTACATAGACTTTGATGAACCTCTTCATTCAAATCATTGTTTCCATTGATACAATTCTCCTATGTGGGCAGAATTCATTATTTGTGACTTTTAAATAATTTTTCTCATCTTACTTATTATAGTTAATTAAGAATTTTGATAATCCAATTTGAAATGCATATCACTTGCATGCCATCTTTAAATGCATGGGGATACACAATTAATCTTAGATCATCCTTACACTTGTAAAATACATATTTTGAGTTGAATTTATTGATATGAATATTTTTAGATCATCATTAGTGTAGGAAAGGTAGGATTGGCAGGCATCTAGAACACCTCGGTCAACTCTAATTTCGTTCTACTTGTAATTTTTGATAATCACACACCAAGGAATTCCCATGGTGAAGAGTGGGCACATGAGATCAACAATGTTGAAAAGGGATTTGTGTTGGTGGCTACACATAATTTGAAGTCTCATCTTCTGCTTTCTGAATCTATAGTCTTCCTATTAAGATGTTCTTCATTTTTTTTTTAAATTTTGGAGTATAAAGGAATTGTGTGGAACAGTCTTAAAGTTTCTGGCATATTATAACTATATAGATGTCGTTGATCCAATGTTGACATGTTTATGTGTTCCTACGTTTGTGGGAGGCCCTACCCTAAAAGGGACTAGGTTTGGGTCCAAATTTCATCTTTTTGCAACACAGGGAGGGCTTGCATGGTTTGAATGTGGGAAATAAGGGAGTGAGTTTGTAGAGTGCCGTGACAAAAGGCATTGGCACACGCTTGTATTTGGAATATGTTTTAAACGTTGAAGTGAGAAGATAACTTTTGCCTACAGAACAATTGAGATAAGCCCCCTTCTTAACCTCTACAGGCACAAGTAATTATTATTTTAAAACTAAAAGACAACAAAATTTTCAATTTCCCCTACCTCGATCACCATCGTTGCTAACTTCAGAGAACCCCCATCATTAGGTATAAGCTCATTGCACCTCCCACAAATACCCTTCACCAAAAACCTAGCTAACCCATCATGGTTAACAATATCAATCGCATTCATCTCTACCATGACTTTCAACTACGTAACAGTGATTTCCTTTCACGACGTAATGTAGATATTTGAAAGACATTTTCCTACCAACACTGCTTAGAAATTGGTCTCTCTTTTAATGACAAGAAATGGAGTTTGACAACCATTGTACAGTTTCCTTGAAAAGGTGTCATTGAACTGGGCACCTAATCATTTCAAATATTTCCCTACCAACACTTTTTAGAAATTGGTATGTCTTTTAATAAAGTGGAAAGGAGTTGGACAACCGCTGAACCGTTTACTCTTTTGGCCACTTACCCATTATAACGCCTCGCCTCCACGTAATTATCCCAAATGATTTTGGAACAACCTTTCGTACGGAAGTCGTTTCGAGTGACTTCCGAATGTCTACGTATCACTTTTAACTTTATAATTATTGATTATTACAAAAAATTCTCATTTACATAATTTTTATACGCTTTTGTCATAAAATAGTTCAACGTCCTTCCATTTAGTTTCCTAAACCATACGAGACTTTCTAGCCCGCAGTTTTTTTTTAACAATAAAAATCCGATCCTTTGTATATGCATAGCAATCGGTACAAATACAAATATACATCTTGTATATTCACAGCTCTATTCATCTGCAACAATTAAATCACAGACGTCATCTTTTTCTACCATCGTAATAATCGCAATTAAATACTGTTTTGCCATTTATCATTATAAACCCAATTTTACATTGATTTTAAAACAACTTCGTCATGGACGGAGCCAACAACTTTCCGTGATGCAGAAAGCCATCAGAACGCACGACTGTAGAGACACAATCCACAACACGCTTAGAATACAGTCTCAATATGTAGAATTGTCCAAAATTGGGCTGAGCGGTTTGAATATGGTTTCGAGACTAGGTTTCCATCGTCGTGAGAGCGAATCCCAAGATTTCTGCTGCTTATTCCAATGGCCTGTTGGATTAAGGGAGCCATAAGGTCTTCCATTGCCTTATTCCCGTCGACCGACAGAAGCGAAGAACTCTCTTCTTTACTGAGTCGAATCCTGAGGCGTACTGTTGATCCTTTATCAGTCGACGAAATAATGGTCGACTTAGTATCATCCGATTTTTGGTGGAATGGATTCAGAAGGTGTCGAAGAGGAAACAGGAATGAGAAAGTAGACTCGACCCAGTTGAAGCTCTGCTCTATATGAAAGTGGTCGACTACAAATATTTATGTTGACGGGTGGCATCTGCTTTAAAGATTTCATTATCTGCGTAATAAACAAGAATTTCCTTAACATGGGCAGGACTCCACAATTTCATCACCATTCCGTAGGCTTTCATAATCTTCACCCGTCGACGGCGTCCCTTCAAAACTCGTTGCAGGCAGTCAATACCCATATAATCTTTTCTTCTATAATAACACGAAAGGAATATTACGGCTTACGGTGATCGAATAATTACAAGAACTCAAAAGTCATTATATAGGAATTCAAATATGTAGTCGTGCAGACCATGGCTACGTATGCCCGCCCGCCTCAATCAATTAACGTTGAACGTGATTTTAAACAAAACTTTGTCTCAAGGAGGTATAAAATTAATATTGTAATGTACTATAATTGTGGGAGATCGTAGTTTCACTTCTTCCAATCAATACTTCCATTCACACGCACCCAATCACACGTGTGTTGAATGATAGAAGCCGAAGTGAAATCAATCTTTATTGACTAAGGTGGGAAAGGCAGGCTTCGTCATCATCATGTTAATAAGTGGTATTTGGTATTAATGGTTGTTTAAAGGTATAAGTTATGTTGGAAAAGATGTAATTATTTGTTCTCATAATGTAGATTTTTTTAAATTAAAAAAAATTGTGTAATTGTTGAATTTGTATTGTTTTTTAAATAAATTATTAAAAAATAATAATTTGATATTTCTAATAAACTTGATGGTGAAAAAGGAAGCGGTATGTTACTTTATATGTCATGGTAATGAGATATGTAGAGCGGACACATCATGTTTCATGGTGAATTTGAGAAATGATGAAGTGATATAAAAAAGCAAGGCCATGAAAAATATGAAAGAAATGAAAGATTCCAAAGTGAGTTAGATACTAATGGTAATAGCTAATGACAATGTATTTCAAGTGATAAATTCGAAGAAGCTTGTACATACACATGCAAAAATCAATAATATATTATGTTTATTTAATTTCATTATTAAAAATAAATTTAAAAAAACTTTAAAATCAAATAGGCAAAAAAAATATAAAAAATTCCTCAATCAAATATGCCCCTATATAATATAATCCACTGATGAAAATACCAAACATAAATAAATATAAATATAAATATTTCCTTATTTTTATGATTTAACAGGGAAAGATAGGCCTCGTCATCAATGACGATATGATAGCAAGGGACATATCGTAGTAATGATTGCCCCGAAAGTCACAAGTTACGTTGGAAAGGAAAAAATGTAATTGTTTGTTTCTGTAAAGCAAGTTTTGTAAAATAGAAAAAAATAACCGTTGAATTTGCCTCAGTTTATTTACATGTGCCGCAAGTGTAATAGATGTGTAGGCATGATTTAATGTTTGAGAGCGAGTTTTGAAATGTTGGATTAAAAATTTAATGAACATATGCAGTCACCTGTCAAATCTCTACCCCGGAGATTGGATTAAAAATTCAATTAACTTATCTACCACTTGGCCCACGGGTAACCAAGTATAAAGACTTTATGGATAAAATAACCACCAGATGTTGCATTAAATTGAATGGCACAAATATCTTTCCAGTTTATAAAGATTAAATTAGTGGCCTTCAAGTGTATCAAGTAGCTTCACAGTTTATTTAAGAGGAATGATAAGAAATTGGGTTATGTTTTTGTCGAGTATGCATGATTTTTCTATTATATCAATTTAGATTTACGTTTATGTTTGTTAGATTTTATTAAGCATAAAATTATTAGTTAATATCTTTTCATTATTTGTAAAGGGTAAATTAATGGTATTAAGGGTTAGTAGGATTATAATTTATGAAACAAGGAATAATATATTATTAGATTATGTTTTATTAAGTGTGTATGATTTCTCTATTATATTTATTTAAGTCTATATTCATGTTTGTCAGAGTTTAATAAGCACAAAATTGTTAGTGTATTTTAATAAATGTTTTAATGAAAATAAAGTATTTTATATTGATTAATGTAAGGATTGGTGGGTTCTTGTTTAATGAAATATAGTTACATTACATAATTATTAATTCGTTTTAAAACATTTATCAATAAATTATATTTGGTTGAATTTGATTTCGAATTGCGCCTATATAAATGTATACACTTAACCATTACACAACGACAATTCAAGAATCAACCAAAATTAATAACTATTTTATTTCAAACTAAGAATCACTTTATTTTTAAAATAAACTAAAACTAAATAAAAATATAAAAAGAATAACTACTATAAAATTGTAAAATTAATGATGACTTTTCCCATTCAATAATGTCTAGAGGAATTATGGAGCAATATTATTTTTTTAACACAAGCATTTATTTTTCATTTTTTAATTTTTTAAATTGTTTATTATTTATTTATATTATAGCTAAATTATTAATTATAGATGATAATGTTTGACATTACAACTAATATTTTTCATTTATTTTAAATAGTTGAAATAAGGTATAATTTATTATAAAATTAAATTACTATTTAATAAAATAAATTTTATTTCAAAATTATTAATAAATCAAAATTAATTTAATTAAAAAAAAGTAGTAAATATTATAAAGTTAAAAGTTATGTTGTGAGGGATGCATGTAGATATTTTAGTAAAGAGGATTATTTAAAGAGAGTGTATAAATCTATAATTATAATTAATTTACAAAACATCAATATTAATTTCGTGTATGATAAGAAAAAAAAATTATATAATTATTATTAATATGTTAATTATTATATTTTTATAGATTTCAAGGTGGTGGGATACCTATCCAATAAAAAATGGAATGTGAAAGATAAAAGCCTTGAGTTAAGGAAATAATATCGTGAAAAAATGTGACAAATACCCTTAAAAAACAAAACCAAGTTAAAATGAGACAATTATATTATATTATCATAAGGTCTATATACAAAGATAAGCTATAATAACATCAAGAGCTATTAGAGACTAGCTTAAGAAAATAAAGAAAATAGCAACTAATAAAAATA
>JARHVA010007088.1:145000-160000 GCA_037957365.1 Torreya grandis
ATGTAAGTGTCAATATATTGTCAATATGGATGAATGGAAGCTAAAAGATAGACTCTAAGACATCAATGTCTTATCCCCACATCAATGATATTAAATGTTTATTTGAGCTACACATCAGACATGGAGCCCTGCCAAAATCAAGTCAACTCCCATGACTTCCTCATCCATACTTGATAGGATAAAAAGACTCATAAAATATGCTAGTACCCTCCAAATTTTGGACCCCTTTATAATGCATGCAGGCCATCCAAAGCCAATAGTTACCCAAAGTTTGAGTAATGTTTAAATTAATGGCTTTCAAGTCTATTATTTAGGTTCATAGTTTATGAAAAAATCAATAATGAACGACTAGTTTATGTTTCTTTTGAGTACGCATTATCTTGAGTTGTTATACTAATTTAGGCATACATTTGTGTTTTTCAGACACTACTGAGAAATTTTTGTAACATAAATTAACAAATGTTTTAATGAAATTTAAGCATTTAATATTGATTAAAGGAATGATTGGTGGGTCTTCACTTAGTGAGATAGTGTTAGATTAAAAAATTATTAATGTGTTTTACAACATTCGTTAGTAGGATATACCTAGTTGAATTTAAATTTTGATTGATTCAAGAAGCTATATTTGATTGAATTATGATGCAATTATTTGTTTTGGTAAAGTGGGTTTCATAAAATGAAAAAAGTAATAATTGAACATGTCTCAATTTTTAACACAAATCCTTATTAATTAATAATATGATAATTCTAATTGAGGTGAAGGTAAAAAAAGGAGGTGTGTTACTTTATACGCCATGGAAAGGAAATAAATAGATAAAAGGTGCGTTTAAGAATGATTTTAAAGAAAATTATGTCTTAAGGCAGAACAAACTGAATATTGTAATGTAATATAGTTTGTGAATTTGTAGTTTTTATTTTTCCAATCAATACTTCCATTCACATGCACCCAATCACATGTGTGTTCAATGATGAAGCTGAAGTGAAATCATTCTTTATTGACTAAGTATGGAATGATAGGCCTTGTCATCAATGATGATATGGTACCAAGTGGCATATGCTAGTAGTGGTTTTGCCCAAAAGTTGTAAGTTACACAAGAAAGAATATAATCACCTATTTTGGTAAAGCAGGTTTCGTAAAATGAAGAAAAAAGTAACCATTGAACTTGTCTCACTTTTTGACATGGATCATTAGAAATTAATAATCTAATATTTTTAAGAAAGGTGATGGTGAAAAAATAAGTGTGTTACTCATGCGCCATGGCAATGAGATATGTGGGGAGGAGATGTCACATTTCATGGTGAGTTTGAGCAATGACAAAGTGATTCTTAAAGGAAAGATCATAAAGAATATGAAAGGGATGAAATATTTCAAGGTGGGCTAGGCAATGATGGTAAGGGCCAATGATAGGGTATTTCAAGTGATGGACTCGAAGAAGTTTATAAATATACACATGTAAATTTGATTGACATATTACATTTATTTACTTTCATTATATAAAACCAAATTAGAGGGCTTTAAAACCAATTAGAAAAAAAATACAAATGATTCCTCAATGAAAGATGCCCTTTATATAATATAATACAATGATACAGATGATATATATAAATAGACATGGATATCAATATTTCCTTATTTTTTCATTTTATTTCTCAATAACACTAACAACACATACTGTATTTATAATTACAGTGCTCATTTCTCTTTATTCGATGAATGGAGGAGAGGCAAAACTACTAATAAGCTACAAACACTACTAGTTTTGGGTAGTCCATCGGACTTGGGTTCAAATCCCTCTAGTATTTGCATACCTGGCACTTAACCCACATGCAACCAAATATAAGTTTTTATGGGTTAAAAAACAAACGTATGTTACATTAAATCAAATGGTACAAATATCTTTCCATTTTTTGTAAAGTTTAAATTAGCAACCTTCAAGTTTGTCAAGTAGGTTCATAGTTTATTAAAAGAGTAATAATAAGCCACTGGGTTATGTTTTTGTTGAGTATGCATGACTTCCCTATTATAATAATTTAGGCATACATTCATGTTTGTCTGAGTCTACAAATTAAAAAATTATTAATAAATATCTTTCCACCATTTGTAAAGTGTAAATTAATGGTGTTCAAGGTTGGTAGGTACATAATTTATAAAAAGAGAAATAATATGTTACTATGTTATGTTTTTTTCAAGTTCACATGATTCCCCATTATATTAACTGAGTCCTATGTTTATGTTTTTTCAACTCTACAAAGCACAAAATTATTAATGTATTTTAACAAATGTTTTAATGAAAATCAAGTATTTTCTATTGATGGCTCCACATCTAGTAAGATAGAGTTAGATTTTATAATTATTAATGCATTTTAAGATAATCATTGATAATCTATACTTGGTTGAACTTGACTTAATATTTCTTCAATACAAATGTATCCAATTAACCATTACACAACAATAGCTCAAAGATTAATCAAAATTGATAACTACTTTATTTGAAAGTGATAATAATTTTATTTTTAAAATAAATTAAATCTAAATAAAACTATTAAAAAACTATTTCTATAAAATTGTAAACTTAATGATGACTTTTTAAGGAATCAAGAGCCCATTCAATAATGTAATGAAACAGAGTTCTTGAGCAATTTTTTTTAACACTAGCATTTTTCCTCAGTTTTTTGATTCTTTATATTATAAGTAAATTATTAATTATAGATGATCATGTTTGAGAGTAGAATTATTATTTTTAATTTATTTTAAATAATTCAAATAGGGTATAACTTATTATGGAATTAAATTATTATTTAATAAAGTAAAATTTATTTCAAAATTATTAGTAAATAACGATTAATTTATTCTTCAAAAAATTAGTAGATGTTCTAAATGTGCAAGTTAATTTGTTAGGGATGTAAGTTAATGTTTTAGTAAAGAGGATTGTGTAGAGAGAGTGTGAATTGATAATTGCAATAAATTTACAAAACATTAATACTAATCTTGTGTATGACAAGAAAAATAAATAAAGTGAACTTGTGTGTGTGTATAGAGCAGTTTTCATTATAATAAATAACATATTATATTAATGATAATGGATATATTATATTAATTATATTATATGTGTGTGTTTTTATGTTTAGCAATCCTCAATGTAATAATTGATATACTAAATTCTATATTATATTAATAATAATGAATAAATATATATAAGTATAATTTAGTTTAATAATAATAATAATAATAATAATAATAATAATAATAATAATAATAATAATAATAATAATAATAATAATAATAATTATTATTATTATTATTATTATTATTATTATTTTGGCTATGTAACAACATTTGACTGACTTGTGGACTAGTCTAAGGTACAAATAGGGCCCAAATCTTCATGTCATTTATTAATCACTTGAATATTACCTATTGACCATTTTCACCCCCAAGTCAAAAGGTCGACCCCTATTATTTTAAACCTGACTAGTCATGTCCAAGTAGCCTTCTTCATAGCCCTTTTGTACCTTGTAAAGTTTTCAATGAGGTCTTTCTCATGTCCTATTACCATATTATAAGGTTATTTTCACAAAATTAAGGCAATGTTTTATTTTGGTCTTGTGCTATTCTAGTCATTCCATGATTTGAAGAAGCTTGGTGAAAAGGTGTCAACGGTTATTAACTATCTCTCAAATTCATCCTACCCCATCATCACCTTGCATAAACATTTTTTACTTGTTTGAAGAAACTAAGGTTATTTTGTAAAGTTTAAGGTGAGTGTTATGCAAGAGAAAGGTGATTTTGGTCAATTTTAGCACATGTCAAAGCCCAAAATACAAATACATTTTTCCAAGCTTTTAAAACAATTATATAACTTACACATATGTGAGGAATGTAAGATTTACAGCTTCAATGTCCAAAAGAGAGAAAATAACTTGTAGGCACTATAGACATGGGAGATCCAATTTACTATGAAAACATCTTTAGAGTGTCTATTCAACATATATAGGTCACATCCATAGATATAAAGATTTTAAAAGGCCTAAATGTCTAAAATTTTCTTCATAACCTCCATTGAACCCTTGGCAAGTTCACAAAGGCCAATTTTTTATGCTCATTCTATAGAACACAAAAAGTGTTGGGACCTAATATTTTTACTAGAGTTGGGGGTCCTAATGACCTTAAAGTTCATGGCTATAGTCATCATATTGATGGCCACTCCTTGATGAACAATCGCTAAGACCCGAGGGTGCTCTAAAATTGCATATAAACACTCCAAACTCAATTTCTAGTAGTCTTGGAGTAGGAACAAGAAAATGAATGAAATGGATGATTCAAGGAGGTCCTCTAGAGCTTCAATATATCTATCACACTATTTTTTAGTAAACATTTTGCACGTGTGGGCTGGAATTGACAAGGAAACTCCTGCCTTACAAATTTTGCAAGTTGGATGTCATGGTATTTTGATTGTTTTAATGTTTTCAATAGTTGAAAGAATGGAATGAAGGATCTCACCATATTTTAAATCTTTTCAATGCAATTACAGTTCTATTAGTGACTCCATTGCCCACTCCAACATTACTTCTCCAAGTAACATGCAATGGTCTTGTTTGTTTTGGACTGTGTATAAGATTCCAAGCACAAAAGTGAATTGAAAGGTCTAAATGTTGCATCAACGGCAATGTGATTTGATGGTTATAATATCATGAACATGTCATGTAAAATTGGAGGATTGAATTCATTTAAAATGATCCTAAATGCATGTTTAAGAGGCTTAAAAGGGACAAAAGCAAACCTACACGTCTGTAGACATGTAGGTCTCTTTTTCACATGGAATGTAATGAAAATATGCATTAGAGATGAAGACCAAGGGTTAAATGGAACATGGCAATCATGGGCAAAAAATGTAAGGATGTGTAGTGTATTGGAGACTCACTTTTGAGTCCCAACAAACCTCAGACCACAGCCTAGTAAGGTAGACCCAATGAAGACACACATACCTACTTGTGACAAAACACAAGGTTGTCTTGATAGCCTGGCCAAGTGAAGGATGAAGAGAGTGGAAGACAGGATAAAAGGAATTTGAGGATACCTTAAAAAGTTGTCAATAATATTAAAAAATGAGTCAAGAATTTTGTTGAAAGGTTTCCATTCCAACATTGCAGTCTAAACACCTAAATGTGCACCTACAACCAAGAGTGTTTTGTTACAAACAGTGAGAAAAAATGCAATGCATGTGTTGGTGTTGAGGTTTAGATGTGTAGGCATAATTTATGGGATAACTAGAGACTAAATAAGGTCCTGAAAGCTTTAGAAGAGTGCTATAAAGATAATCCATCTTCAACATGCAGTCATTCAGCCCTGCACCTACAGGTAGAATGCTCACTCAAAAGCAACTTGAGGCCGGTGTATGAAGAATTGCATAAGCCTGCATGCTTTGGGATCATCTGATGATTGAGGGGTCTCAGTAAAGGTGATGGAGACTTCAATGAACATTTTATGAGGTTTCAGACTCTCCCAATATTGAGAAAAAGAACACAGTGAGCTAGGGTCTTTTGCACTGTTTTGATTATAACGCCTGGCCTAATCCCAAATAATTTTGGACCAATCATCGTACGGAAGTCGTTTCTAGTGACTTCCGAGTTTTCTACGGTATCACTTTTCACTTTATAATTATTGATTATTACAAAAATTTCCCATTTAATTTTTATATGCTTTTGTCACAAAATAGTCAACGCCCTTCCATTTAGATTCCTAAACCATACTAGACTTTCTAGCCCGCAATTTTTATTTTTATTTTTTAAATTATAAAAGTCCGATCCTCTGTACATTCACAGCTCTATTCATCTTCAACAATCAATTTACGGACATCATCGTCGGACACACTTTTCCATTCCAATTCGAATTGCTTTTTCTATCATCGTAATAATCGCAATTATTACGATATAATGTTTCTGTTTTGCCATTTATCATTCTGAACGAAATAATCCTCGACATAATATGTTCTGTGGCTAAATTTCTTTCCGAAAAAGATTTAATTTATTTGGTCGAATGGATTCAGAAGGCGTCGAAGAAGAATCAGGAATGAGAAAGTACAGTCGACCCGGTCGAAAGCTCTGCGCTATACGAAAGTGGTCAACTACAAATATTTAATCGGCGGGTGGCATCTGCTTCAAATATTTCATAACCAAGAATTTCCTTAACATGGGCAGGACTGCACAATTTCATCACCTTTCCGTCGTCTTTCATAATCTTCACCCGTCGACGGCGTCCCTTCAAAACTCGTTAATAACACGTAAGGAATATTAAGGTTTATGATGATCGAATAATTACAAGAACCCAAAATTCATTTAACGTTTATGTAGTCGTGCAGACCATGACTACGTATGCGGCCTACCTCCATCAAGTAACGTTTATCATTTTATTCAAATTGAACGTGATTTTGAAGAAAAGTGTGCCTCGAGGAATAAAATTAATATTGTAATGTGATACAGTATTGGGAGATCGTAGTTTGACTTCTTCCAATCAAGACTTCAATTCACATGCACCCAATCACATGTGTGGTGAATGATGAAACCGACGTGAGATCAATCTTTAATAACTGGCATCAACGACGATATGGTAATATCAGAAAAGATGTAATTATTTGTTTCGGTAGAGCAGGGTTTGTAAAACGGAAAAAATATAACTGTTTCTGCTGTTTTACGCATATTTTTATTCTCGATGAAGGATTAAGTAGTTGATTCAAAATAAGTAGATGTGAAAAAAAAATTTCAAAAAAAATTATGAATATTTGATGGATTGTGGAAATATTAAATCTTTGATAATCATTCTTCATGGAAGGGATATATATTCAAATGTCAAGCTTTTTGAGAAGTTTTGGATTAAACTTGCTAAGAGAACAAAGGATCTAGTATTTTTAAACTGTTGTAGAGATCAGACAAAACTCTGATATTCTCACGTTTATTTTTATTCCTAATGAAAGGTCAAATAATTGATCTAAAACATATCGATGTTAAAAATTAAACACAGTTTTTCCCAATTTTTTTGGGTTAATACTTAATAGAATGTAAAAATATTAAATCTTTGACAATTAAACTTGTCTCATTCTATTACGTATGTGCTGCAAGCGGATAGATGTGTAGGCATGATGTAATGTTTGAGAGTGAGTTTTGAAATGTTGGATTAGAAATTCAATGAACCACTTATCTACCACCCCGGACATTAATATGAGTGTTGATAGGAAACACTTATCTACCACTTGTCCCATGAGTAACCAAGTATAAAATTTTAATGCGTTAAATAACAACCATATGTTGCATTGAATTGAATGGCATAAATATCTTTCCAATTTTTAAAGTTTAAATTAATGGCCTTCAAGTTTGTCAAGTAGGTTCAAAGTTAATGAAAAGAAGAATGATAAAATATTGGGTTATGTTTTTGTCGAGTATGTATGATTTTTCCATAATATTAAGTTTATGTTTATGTTTATTATATTTTTTTAAGCACAAAATTATTAATAAATATTTTTTTACTATTTGTAATTGGTAAATTAGTGGTATTTAGGAATAGTATTTTTATAGTTTATGAAAAGAGGAATACTACATTATTGGGTTATGTTTTGTTGAGTATGTACAATTTTTATATTATATTTATTTAAGCTTACGTTCATATTTATGAGATTTTACTAAGAACAAAATTATCAATATATTTTAACAAATATTTTAATAAAATTCAAGTATTTTGTATTGATTAAAGTAAGGATTGATGAGTCCTCACCCAATGAGATAGAGTTAGATTGCATAATTATTAATGTGTTTGAAAATATTTGTCACTAAGTTATATTTGGTTGAATTTGACTTCATATTGTTCTAATAAAAATGTATCTACTTAACCATTACACAATGATAATTCAAATATCAATCAAAATTAATAACTACTTTATTTCAAAGTGATAAATACTTTATTTTAAAATAAATTAAAGTTAAATATAAATATATAAAGAACTACTATAAAATTGTAAAACTAATGATGACTTTGCCCATTCAATGATGTCTTGAAGAGAAATTATGAAGCAATTAATTTTTAACACCATCCTTTTTCTTTAACTTTTTCCTTTTTTTTTGTTTATTATTTTCTTTCTTGTATAACTAAATTATTAATTATAGATGTTATGTTTTATATTACTATTATTATTTTTCATTTATTTTAAATAATTTAAATAGGGTATAGATTATTATGGAATTAAATTATTATTTAATAAAGTAAATTTTATTTCAAAAATATTAGTAAATAAGGATTAATTTAATCTTTTAAAAAATAGTAAATATTTCAAAGGTACAAGTTACATGGTGAGGGTTGTAAGTTGATAGTTTAGGAAAGAAGATTATGTAAATAGAGTGTGTAAATAGATAATTGTAATTAATAAAACACCAATACTACTCTTGTATATGACAACAAAAACTTAATTTTTTAAATATAATTATTATTAATATAATATATTATTTAATATATTTAATATAGTAATTATCATTTTTGGATAGATTTTAGGGTTGGTGGGACCTCTACCTAATAAAAATGGAAAGGTGAAAGAGGATAGGTCTGGCTTGAGCAAATAATTTGCTCAAAGCATCTAATCAAATACCAAAAAAAACCCACTTAATATAAACTAATTATATTATATTATCATAAGGTCTATATACAAAGATAAACTATAATAGCACTAAGAGATACTAGAGACTACCTTTAGAACATCAAGAAAGTACCAATTAATAAAAACTAATTAACATAGACTATTAATTCAAAACAATGGGGAGGCTTGCCACCCCAGTTCACACTTAGAATTTTGTTATCCAGTAGTTGTCTATCATCTTTCATTGGATGAATCCACACCTTCACTTTGACTAGATCTATATCCTCCTTCGAGAAACCTAACAACATTCCCTAAACTTCATTTGACACCTCCACTTTGAGCCTACCCGCACCATGCACTACCCTGTCTGAGAAGGAAGGTCCCTAGTTACCACCAAAACCCTCTTACTAACCTAATTTGGCATCAAAATTTTACCCCTATAAATGCCATAAAGAATGAATTTAATCAACTCAACACAAGTATGAGTTCTTATATCTTCTCTCCAAACTATCATCTCAAAAAGAGGGGATTTAAGCTCAGATAAATCCTATAGAACAAATATTTTCTCTATTTTTAACACCTATTCTAGTGAACAAACCCCATCCAACTCCTCAAAAATACTAAGGAGATTAACAAAGCAATTGTTAAAAGCCCTAAAATTTGAGACTAAGAGGAAGCCAATCCCAACTTTACAAAATTATGACAAGTCCTTAAAAGGCCTTACAATAACTAGATCCATCATCGAGAGGAGATTCAACCAAAATTATAGCCTAATGAAGAATTACACTATCTCCATCATGTTTCCTTTGTCAGAAATTAATGTGAGGAGATTGCTAGCAAAAGGTGTTGCGAACTCTAAGTTAACACACCAATGTAGGATAAGATCATTTTCCTCCACCCCCACCACTCGAGAAGCTATTTGTGCTACCTCAGACATTGGCACCGATAATATATGTTACAACCTACATGAATAAACCTACGTAGGGAACCACATTTACCTTTTGGTACTAGAATCAAAAACCATCATCCATGTTACTATAGCACTTAAAAACTATCTTAAGACCCAAAGATGTCCAAAAATGCCATGCCAAACTATACCACCGTTAAAAACCACCAAAATTGACATAAGTATGGGATGCTATCTCCCATACAATATATTAATTGTCACCATCAGAATGCCAAGCCCCCAAAACTTCACATGCACCTCAAACCTCATCATCATTATGAATCTATATTAGTTATCTCCTTAAAATCCAACAACTTATCTTTGAAATTATGAATGCAATTGACCTTTACTTGGTTTGTCGCTATGTTAACCAACAAATTGACTACCCTATTTGAATCATGAAAGCAATGCAATCATTTCCATTCTTTGAGTTGGTTAATAAGCTACCATATCTTGGCTAAAATATTATTAATGTTTTAGGCTTTGGATTTTTCATTATTTAAAGCTTGAATCACTACCTGAGAATCACCTTCAATGATTATCAACTTGATGCCATAATCCACAAATAATTCTAGGACAATAATAAGAGCTTGAGACTTTGTTTTATTATTAAAACCATCCAAAAGTTTGACAAAGGCCACTATAATCAATCAACTAATTAATATTTCAAAATATAATATGCCCTAAATGCCCTTGGGTTACCTCTACAAGCTCCATCAAATTTAATTTTAAACCAACTTGAGGGGGGAGGTTCCTAGATTGTCTCCAATCTACTTTTTTTATTTGACATTATTACCAATGACCCATTAACTTGATCTAATATATTAATTCTATATATATAATTGTAATTTATAATAATAATAATAATAATAATAATAATAATAATAATAATAATAATAATAATAATACTAATAATAATAATAATATGTGTCTTTAAATTATTTATACTATTATAAATGTTAAATAATATAATTTTATTACTATGTAACAAATTTTGATGAGAGTGTGGACAAGTCAAGGACACAATCAAGGGACAAAATTTCCATGTATTTTTTTAAGCACCTAAATACCACATGTATACCAGATATTACCAGATGTATACCAACTATTACCAAAAATGTCCACAACTAGCCTTGATAATAACCAATAACTATTAGCAGCCCGTAGAATACAACCAAAGGTCACAACCAACCTCATATGCCTTTCCTAATTTTCAAACATGAGTGGAGCTTGAAAAAACCAAGCCCCTTAACCAACTCACCCATATCTCATTGGCAATAATATAAAAATATTATTATAAAATAATTAGTTATATATAAATATATAATATAACATTATATATTCAATTGTACTATATTATTATATATAATTTATTATTATTTTACATAATAAAATGATATAATATTTATAAAATATAATAATAATCATAATATATTTATAACATATTATATTATCATAATATATATTATTATATTTATTTAAGTACATAGGTAGGTAGAATGTTTTTATTATATATTTATTAATGTAGTTTTTATTTTTTTAGATAAGTATTAACTTTTGACTAGAGCTACATCTAGTTTAGGACACAATAGAGTTCCCAGATCCCCAAGTGTTCATGTATCACATGTACCATATTTGCTAATAATGGTCATAATTGGCTTGAGAATAACTATAATCTCCATAAACTAGGTTGAGAGCACCAAAAAATGATCACAACTAGCTTGAGAATACCAATAATGGCCACAATCAGCTCGATAATACCAACGATCAACCACAATCAACCCAAGAAGATAAATGATCAAACACAACTAACTCAAGAACACCAGTGAATGACTATATATAGCCTCTGATATCATGCTAAGATTTAAACTTTAGTGGTTCTTGAAACAACCAAGTCACTTTACCAACTCACCCACATCTCATCAATTAATGTAGTTATTGTTGTAGCATTATTTTGCATCCTTGAAGAGGGTTTTGAAAGATCTCTCCAACTAAGCTAAAAAATGGTAATAACTTCTAATTGTGGGTATCTTGTAGTGAGGTTGAACCTCTAGAGAAGGATGACTTCCTCTTGGTAGATCACCTAAACTAATATTTCTAAGATGATGGACTGCTAGAGTTAATAGACATAAACTTGATAAGGATCATTAAGAGGACTGTGGAAGAGAATCAAAGAGTGTGGCACATAAAATATAGGATATCTGTATGTGATGATAAAGTGACTCTCAAAATTTCCATTGATAACTCACCATACATCCTTGTATATGGGAGAGAGGATAAATTATCCATCTCTCTTAAGTTACATGACTTGGAGTTAGCCCATCAGCTCGAGTTGATGGAGAGTGAATCTATGAGCATAAGGATGATAGAGCTCATGGAGCTTGAAAAAATAAGGGACCTTTTAATGAAGACATTGGAGTCACACCAAGCTCAAGTCAAGAAAGCCTTTGATAAGAGATACATAAAAAGGGAATTCAAATAAAGGGATCTCATCCTCAAGTGGGATTTAAATAAATCCAAGCTAGGCAACCATACCAAGTATAATAGCTTGTGGACTGGCCCTTTCTTAATCTATGGATGCAAACAACATAATGCTTTTCAGCATGCCCATCTAGATGAAGAGGTATTAGCCATCCTAGTTAATGGAATTCATTTATATCCTTGATATTATAAGAGTTTTTAGCCATTGTATATATTATACATAATAGAGTAGATTTTGTTGTTTTCATCTAAGTGCCTTGTGTACATCTTTTTAGCTATGTGTTCCATTCACTAAGTACCTTAAATAGATTTTTTTTAATTGTTTTTGTCCTTGTTACTTCAAGAGGAGGTTTTTATAAAGGGACAACCTTATGTCAATTTCATATCAGCTAGGAAGAAAGACTTATGACCCTATATTCCCAATGGATGAGAGAAAATAGTTAATATATTGCATAGCATGCATATAATCATAGGAGGTCTACAGAAATGTTGACCAAAATTGGTCTACATCTGAATTTTTTTCCTAGATGGATCAAGCCTCTCTTTTAAACCCTTTAGAAGCCTTATACTCCCATGACTAGTCCTTTTGTGGTCCTAAATTGATGATGTAGTGTGGTATTTTGGGAGGTCCTAGTGTAGTGTAAGAAGCTGAGTAGAGTTATGGTTGAGTGAGTGATCCAATGGTGAGAGGAGGAGATAAAAATCATGATCATACCACATGTCACTTGTATTCTTTTTAAACACTGTAATCAATTTTTAAGTTGAATATATAAATTTTGAAGAAAAGGCCGAGAAATAGGTCTAAAATTACAAGTGAAGGTCATCCCCTATAGGTTATTAATGTAATAAAAATGGTTTTGAATCTAAGAGGTGTCTTGATAAACTTCCAGTGCCTCCTAGTGTCCTTGTGAATAGATAAATATGACTATCACAAGCCTAGAGGAACCTAATTGTCTTAACATGTCATGTAGGAATGAACAAGTCAGTTTAGTTGTGCATTTAATAAGTGTACTTGGGGAGTCAACCAAAGTTGAATGATTACATAAACATGATGTATTATGTGCCATGAATATCCCCTACAACTTTTATGTTTTGGTGTGTTTACTATCTTAAGATATAGGCCTTAAAAAATGATCTAGTAGTGTGGGACATGTCAAGGGACATCAAATTAAAGCAATAAGAAATAGTTGTTTGGACTCAAAAATATTTAGCAAGATATGAATTGAATGTAGGGCTTCCAAATGACAAAAAACTTGTTCAATCAGATCAAGGATTGATAGGACACAAGTGATATAAAATTCAATATGTCAAGGTCTCCTAATCAATATTGATGGTGTGTATGCTTACGTACAAATTCTAATCGATGATCCATGTTGAAGACTGGGGTCAATAAGTCAAGATATATATATATATATATATATATATATATATATATATATATATATATATCTATATATATATATATATATATATATATATATATATATATATATATATATATATATATATATGTATATATATATATGTATATATATATATATATATATGTATATATATATATATATATATATATATATATATATATATATATATATATATATATATATATATATATATGTATATATATATATATATTAGTGGCCTGGCATCTATTAGAGAGATTTCAAAAGGAGCATTGATCTAAAACTCACATTCAATCATGAAAATGGAGATCTAATAGTGAGCATTAGGTTAATAGGTCAAAGTATCCTTATATTAAATGTGATAGTGACATGTGTCACAATCATGTTGAATTAGGAGACCAATGGCGTGTGTTTGATCATGAAGATCAAAGATGAATGGTGTAAATTCTACCAAGCAGAAGAATATTGATGGTGAAAATTAAGTCAATAAGTTAGTGAGACTAGATTGCATGAAAGGATGCCATATGGCATAAGAGCATTAACTAAATGGAGATTAATAATGAGGTATACAAAGGCACATAGGTCTTCTAAGTGTCACAATCTCAGAACTTGAGATCAAAGATCAATCGCCAACATTGAATACCAAAGTTAGGAGACTCTTAAGGAGATTAATGGATCAAATTTGATCAATTTTTAAAGGGTCATGATATGAATACATGTGTCTAAAATGACAACAGTCATATTTTTAAAATTGAATAAGCAGAAGTGTGGTGAGGAGGTGCCACACAAGTAGACATGTCAAATCAAAAGATTTTGTGGACCTAAGTATGCAAATGTATAAATATGAAAGAAAAATAGAATCTAAGATACCAAAACAGACCCTTCAAATTTGTATGTCACCATTAAAACTAAGTTGAAGCACTCAAAATCCATCAAATGTATGAAAAATCCATATAATTATTCATTCATTCACTATTCTAAGTAAGAAGAGGATTATAGGACAATCTACATTTCTATGCAAATGTCTACTTAGTTAGGTTATGGATTAAAATCAAGAGACTAAGTATCCTATGGATCTTCATTGAAATTATGACTATATGAAAACCAATAAGGGGGTTGGTTTTCATCTATAGTGGACCTATGTTTAGGGTGTGGAGTAAGGGTAGAGTTGTGATTGTAAAAGGAGTTGACATAGGGGCAGAATCTTTTGATAATTATTTTCTTAAAGGACAATTCATAATGGATGAGTTCAATATATAATCAAGAGCATTGAGATTAACTATTTCATGAATAATCCTAGAGGCAATATGCACATTCAAACTCCAAGGAAACTTGTAACACATATAGGTTCAAAATACACATTCAAACATCATAAATGTTCACCTATAGCTAATTAGTGGTTTGGGCAATTGGATATGTAATTCTTAGATAATTCATACTAAAGAGGATATTTTGTGAGAATCAAGATGATTTATGAATAAGAGGCCATGTTGGAGGTTGTCAAAATAATGCTATAGTCATACACCTCAAAAGGCTTACACGTACAACCATA
>JARHVA010007088.1:165000-172500 GCA_037957365.1 Torreya grandis
ATTGATATGCCATGGCAATGTGATAGGTGGGGAGGCAATGTGAGTGTACATAGTGATCATATCATTGAATATCTTATACTGAGATGATAGATTACTTAATCCTCATATGGGTGGCTCAAGAACTCCATCAAGTTTTGAATCCATCATTACCCACCCCTTATCAATGGATCCTAACTTGTGAATAGCTTGGATAAAATTTTAGGTGTGCCTAACCCTCTCATGTGGCTAGCTTAATAACTCAAGTATGATATGGATCCATCATTGGTCACCCATGTGAAGCAAATGAATCTATAACTAAAATGCACAAAGTTCTAAAAGTATATAACAAAGTAAATCTAACTTTGTATGTTGGCTATGTGACCACTTAGCTATATTGGAAAGCTTTGGGCCACTCAGGAATGCCAACCACTACAGATGAAGTACAACATGAATCTGGTGACAACATAGAATGTGATATAAAGTGTATAGAATGACATGGAGTTGGACATTCCATCTAATCAACCTATGTGTAGCTGAGTATATGGAAATTATGTGTCATGCACATGCCCCAAATATGGTATTTGAGTATACTAAATCTGAACTAAGTATGTAATAATTGAATTTGTGTAATAGTATTGAATGTGACAGTGATCATGTCAAACATGATACCCATGAATTTGAGCAATTGGTATGAATCTGAGCTAAAATGTATATATCTAAACAAAATCTAAACATAATTGTCAAATTTGTGACTGTATCTATGCAAAATTATAATATACATAGTGTAATAGTTTGAATAATCAAAACTATCATGAAGTTGGGGATACTAGATTGTAGTGCCCTGTGCTGCTAGTATCCCATTCTACGTGCTAATGTCTACCTAGTATGAAATTTGGGTGATCTACACTATTGTCTGAGTCTTTATTTTTTCCTGTGTCTGCCCTGAGTTTGATTTTTGAAACTGAGCATGTGTGCTAAAATTTATTTTTGAATAACAAAGTAGGACCCTGATATTTGTGACAAACCCCTTTCAATTCCACCTCTTTTGAAGGTAGTTTTTAAACCTATGTAATAAATGTCCTCAAAATAAGTTTCTATGCATAACATGTTATCCAAATCATATGCATGATATTATAACACAATGTACAAATATAACATCAAAATGTAAATGATTCTGAGTATAAGTAGGTAATGTAATCTGTATGTGTTAATTTAACATTAAACAAGGGTGTCAAGATAGATATAATAAATGTATATATTAGTAAATCTAATTAAGTACCTAGGGTGATAGGGCATGATGTCCATCACAACACCCAAGTAGGAAGGGTAGATGCATAATATCCCTCATGGAATTGAAAACTAGTGTGTGTGTGTGTGTGTGTGTGTGTGTGTGTGTGTGTGTGTGTGTGTGTGTGTGTGTGTGTGTGTGTGTGTGTGTGTGTGTGTGTGTGTGTGTGTGTGTGTGTGTGTGACAAGAAAATACAAGTGTCATAGTGTAGAATCATACAAGGAAGCATACATACAATCACATGAGGCAAGAAAAAGGTAGGACAGGTGGCTACAATACAAGGGACATCAACACATGTCACTAAATCTAAGAATGAAGACATATAAAGACAGGTTCAAATGTTCACATATGAAAGAAAAAAATAATTTAGCTTAGAGACACATAGAAATGCATATTCAAATGTCTACATATAAAAACATAAAATCACAAAAAATGGACATGGGAAGATGTCCAAGGCATACACACAAATAAGTGGCATAGAGATAAAGAACAATGTCATATTCAAATTCCCTCAAATATGGAAGAAGCATAGGAAATACAATCAAGTCTAATCTAGGAAAACTAGAAATGAAAGCATGTAATTGTGTGGTAAGTTCAAATCTATGTAGATGCTAGGCATGTAACTGTTTAGTAAGTTTAAATCTATGTAGATGCTAGGATGCATATATCCTAAGTCTAAATAGTGATAGTAAATAAAAAATTATGAGTAATGAATAGTAATGTTTAATATCAATATAAATTAATATGTATACTAGAATGTATTGTATTTAAATATAAAAATTGGTTATAGGAACTATGCATGTGATTCCACTAAGTGGGTAGATGTATCAGATGTATAAACCTAGATTAGTGTAAATGCCCCAAATGGGTAAATGATAGTTGTTTTGTATCAATGTAGTTGATCAGAGTCATGTCTAGAATATTCGAGCACTAAAAAATAACAAGTGAAACATATGTGTATGATAAAATTGACTATACTAAGATAGCTAGCAATATGCAATATCTAGTAGGTAGTAGAAATGTAAACATAGCAAAGCATACGATCTGTAAAAATTTATGCTTTTAAAGTATTGGAATGTTTTAAATTTTGACATGTTATATTATTTTTTTATTTTTTGAGTATAGTCTATGTACAATCAAATTAAAATAAACTATGTACAAGGAACACGGTAGTATAAGAGTAAGTATGTATAATTAAAATGAAAATGAATAGTTCTTTTTATTATATGTAGAACTTCCTTAGATGCATGATGTTTAGTGTAGTTTTGACTACCTTTCCATCAGGTGAAGCTAAATGATATACTTTCAGGCTAATATCTTTACTAATGATGTATGGTCTCATCCAATTTGGTTTATACTTTCCTTTGTTTTCTTTTTTGACATTGACATTTTCCTTATTTTATATCAATACTAGATCCTTAATTTCAAATTCTCAATCATGGACTCTATTATTAAGGGTTTTATATTAACTTTTGATAAGCTCTAAGATGTTATGATGTTTGGATACATGTATGATCCATTTGTTCTAGTTTATGGAGATGTCACTCTCTATAATGGTCATATGTGATGAATCATTTTAAATTTACACATAAAGATGGGATTTCTTATTCCAATGGAATAATAGATTCTATACCATATACAAGTGAATAAGGAGAGATCTTGTTGGTGTATGCATAGTTATGTGATAAGCCCAAAGTTTATAGATGATTTGGTTGTGACATTCATCACCAAATTTTATAACTATTTTACTAAGAATGTTGTTGATCATATTATTTGTTTCCTCTGCCAGACCATTACCCAGTGGGTAGTATGGTCTAGAGAATGCATGTTGGATTTTGTATTTGGCATAAATATTTTTCACTATTTTGTTCTTAAAAGAGGTTCCATTATATATAATTATGGTAGCTGGGAAATTGAAGAGAGAAATAATATTAGTCATGATAAACCATCAAATATCCTCCCCCTTTGCTAATTGTAATTGGAATACTTTTACCCACTTTGTAAAGTATTTTGTGTCTATGAAAATGAACTTATGGCCTCCTACAAAATTTGGGTTTATCTTACCAATTAGATAAAATCCCCATAACATAAATGTCTACAGTAATATGATAGCTTGAATCTACTATGAAGGTACACGATGTAACTTTTCACGATGTTGTCATTTGTCACATAATTTTGCATACTCTTGAAATTATTATTCTATGTTTGACCAATGGTAACCTTGTCTGAGTAACTTGTGATACATTTCCTTACCATTGTAATAACCACCACATTTGCTATCATGTATCTGTTGAATATTCAATTTAGCTTCCTTGGATTTTAAATAATGAATTATGTGTCTGTAAAAAGATCTTATAAATAAATCATAGCCAATGATGACATATTGAAGAGACTTTCACTAAAATTTTACATTATTTGTAAAACTATTTGGTGTGATAGATTTTTTCAATTATTGTAAATATTCAAGAACCATTTAGATGGTGTTGAACTACATGTGGTAACTAGGATTGTTAGAGTAATAAGGTCTACATGGGACATTGACAAATATTATAATCATTTAATTATGAATATATATTTTTCTTCATCCATCTCTATGGGGATCAATGATGTGGCACATGTAATTGCATCAGTATGATGATTGCCTTTGTGTGGGATGTTCTTAATAGAGAATCATCAAAATGAGTGCATAGACACTGAACCATGTCTTTATAAGGAATTAGGCATTTTTGTCATCTTTCATAAACATATATGACTTTATTGACAATTAATTATGAGTCCCTATAAACATTTATTGATTTTATCTTGAGAGCTTGAGTTACTTGTAGGCTTAAAATGAGAGCTTCGTATTCAATGATAATGTTGGTGTGTGAAAAATTGAGTCAGTATGCAATCGGTATCATGTGTCCTAGAGGATTGATGCAAATAATTCCATCACCAATACTAGATGCATATCTAAAACTATCAAATAACATTATTCAATATCTACAGTAGTATTGTATGCTATTAAATTATTTGTGAAATCATCATTAATAGGATTTGTATCTAGTAATGAAGCTCTTACCAATTTGTCTACAATTATTTGTCCTTCTACCAACTTCTCAATATGCTTTTGAGATCAAATTCTCTAAGTAACATAACCCATTTGGTAATACGATTGGAAAGATGTTTTTTTGACATGAGGAATTTTAAGGAATTGACCTTGGTAGTAATATATGTTTCATTTTTAATCATGTAGTGATAAATTTTTTGAGTATAAAATACTAGTGCTAAGCAAAGATTTTTAATTTATGGGGAATTTATCTCATAACCAACTAGTATGTGACTAATGTTTTAAATTGATTTTTCTTTTATGTTAGTTATCATGTTGTGCTCGGAGTGCTCCTAATGCATGATTTATTACAAAAAGGTAAAGTAGGAGTAGTTTACCAGGTATAGGTAGAATTAAGATGGTAAGGTTGAGAAAGTATTATTTAAGTGTATTGAATCTCTATTGACATGTGAGATTCCACTTGAATTGCTCATCCTTTTTAAGTAGTCTAGTGAATGATTGGGTTTTATTTGTGAGCTATGTCATGAATCAGTGAATCCCCTGAATTTTTCCCTAGATGGACTGAAGTTATTTTAGATTAGTTGGAGGAGGCATATACATGATTTATTTGACATTCTTAGGTTAAACGTCTATACCACATTGAGATATAATGAAGCCCAAAAGTTTCCCAGATGAAACTCCAAAGACACATTTCTTAGGATCAAGTCAAACACTATATTTTTTATTCTTTAGAAAATTTATCACAAATAAATTGCATGATGTTGTTTCTCTTTTGATTTTGTGAAAAAATCATCAACATAAGCTTCGACTATAATATAAATATGGTAAGAAAATATATGCATCATAGTGCGTTGGTAAATTAAACTAGCATTATTTAATTTGAATGGCATTCCTATATAGAAAAAGGTGCCCCATGGTGTTGTGAAAGAAGCCTTTTCCTAATCTTTTTTGGCAATATCTATTTGATTATATTTGATAAAACCATCCATAAAATATAAAATATCATAACTACATATGGAATCAACTATCATATCAATGTTTGGTAAAGGGAAATCATCTTTAAGACATGCTCTATTGAGGTATCTAGATTCACAAAAACATTGGATTTGTCTATTAGGTTTGACAACTAGAATAATATTGGAAACCCATTATGGATGGGTGATTGTTTGAATGAAGCCAACATCTAACAACCATTGGATCTCATCTTTGACAATGAGTGCCACTTTAGGATGCATTTTACAAATATTTTGTTTTACTTATTTGGTATTAGATTCTAATATAATTCTATGCACTATGATGAGGGATGAATGGGAAGCATATGAAAATAAGACCATGCAAATACTTCATTAAAATTAGTTAAAATATGATGAATATCTTTGTCTTCTAATTTATTTAATGGACTAACCACGGGTATGATGCAAGGATTGGTTTCGATTTCATAATTAAATTTGATATTTTATTCATTAAACAATGTAGATCAATCTAAACTATATGATGTTGTAAGGATGGTATTATCTGTGTCAGGTAACATATGATCCAAATCATCTGAACTCTCACCAAAGAATGCCTAGGCACTTGTGTAATGTGGAAACCTATTATTATGATATGAGGAGAGTTCCTCATATTCACCTAGTAATTCTAAGAGAAATTCATTGTTAGAGAACTCATAAAAAAATAGTAAATTTGGTGAAACTGTATCATCAATGAGGTTAGGGTATACAACGAAAAGTGTATAAACACGGTTCAATGTATAAAATTCTCATGAAATAGGTAGAAAAAATATGATGTGTTAAGAGGAATTATGAGAGTATATGGGATTAAATGTATCATTTCTATATCCAATTCCTTATTTGCCTTGTTGATAAAATGATTCAATGAGATTAAGGATTCCTTGTTCATGTTTTCCAAGGCCCTAAACTATGCAACCTTTTTTTTTAAAATATCATAATGTCAAACGTGAAGTAAATTTATTTCTCTCTACACTAGAAATAGCTGGTAGAGTTGTATGCATCTTTTGAATTATAGACTAGGGTGGTATAGTAGTAAAATCCATGTGTGGAATATGGCTATATGAAGCTTCCGTATGTTGACATTACTTAAGTGGTTATTTATCTATAGGTCATGTATATATATGATTTTTTTAGATGAATTTTTAACATGCATGTATTTTTTATGGAACTACATGCATATCACGGATCTATGGTCTACCAAAAAAGAGATTGTAATTGAGATTATTTGGCATAACTTGACATGTTTTATGTAGAGTTCAGGGTTTGAGGGTATGGTTTATTATGATTTGACCCAAAATAATTCTTGAAATGTTTTCAAACACTTAGATGCTCATTTAAGAAGGATCTAAATTTGTAACATGGATGTTAAGATGAAGTAGAAAATAAATGTTACAAATGTTCAACCCTGATACATTATAAACTAGAACTCATTTGACACCTACATAAATACTTTGTAAATAAATATAAAGAGGTAGGTGTATATCTATGATGTGTTGAGGTGGAAGGTCCTCTCTCTTCAAATAAATATGTTCTTTTGTCCATTTTGTAGTGTTGAGAATAGAATCCACATAGGAGGGCTCAGATTTTTGAGGTACCTAATTATCATAAATTGCCACATACAAAATATTTTTGTATGTTTTAGAGTGCTATCAAATATATAAAATGGAAATTTTAATTTAAAATGTATTTCTATGATCCATAAATATATATGCATATGTGTTTCAAGCGTTTTGAGCTTCCACACCACATGAGGACATCATAACCTAGACCATAGGGTCTACCAAGAGAATAGAGATAAAAGTATATGTGGGATTTTTTTGGATGTTTTTGATAGAGAATAATGATGGATAAGTGAGACCAGTGATGTCATGATATGTCTAGGAATGATGGTAAAGGAATGAGAGTGAACCAAATAACAAAATACAAGTAAGGGAGATTGACTAATTTTAGGTAGTATAAATTTTATTTGATTTAAAAAGATATATATGTGTTGGAAGAATATTGTATTAATTATTATTGTATCAAAATATTTCACCTAGGAGAGAGTTTTCAAGCCTCTCCCATATTTGGACAACATGGGATTGCCTCTTGGCATGTGGGTTACCTATAGCATAGGTAAACCTCTAGGTTAAAGGGGTAACTCCTTAGATTTGTCCCTTTAACTCACACACTAC
>JARHVA010007088.1:177500-215000 GCA_037957365.1 Torreya grandis
AGAAAACTTGTAGATGACAGGAATGTGCTATCAGTTTTTAGGTAATAGCATTCTTGGAAATAATTCATGAAGTACAATCCAAAAATATTAAAACTATTTCCATGGAATTTAATATTAAGAGGACTAATTTAATTCCTCTAATACTTTCTTCTTAACTCTACCCCTCCAATCCATACTAATAGAAAACTGGTTGACTAGTATTGACTTGTAAAAGAGAGTGATTAGAGAGACATAATGGTTTTTTACATTTTTGGACTTGTCAAGGAAATCTAAGATTGAATATGAGTTTTGGGGAGATGAAGGGTCACTCCTAAAGCTACTACATGTGTCAGGGGTGATGTACAGTCTATAAAACCAATGAACTCCTTTTTTTCCAATTGATTCTCTTAATTTTAATGTTTAAGCATACCAAATTCGGTTATATAACTGAACATTGACACTCACCTAACACATGGGACATTGAATAATACTTAAAAACACTTATATTTTCATATGAAATATACACTTTCATTAAAGTGACCCAAACATGACATGAAATGACATGAGGTGATCTATATAAACATGACTAAGGTTAAGACATATTATTTGACCTCTTTTAAAACATGGTGAACATTTATCAACCTAGGGGGGCTTATGGAATTTTAAAAATATATGGTGGGGGTTGAGTCATTTGACCAAGGGGTAGAATTAGTCAATAAATAAATTGCATACAAAATAAAGATAACATGTGAAATAAAGGATGCAACATGAAAAACATTTTAGTCAATATGAAGCATCATGAATACATATGTCTATGTGATTAAATAATAAGGTATTAATTATTTTGCACATAGAAGAAAGATAACATGTGAAAAAAAGAATGTAACATGAAAATAATTTTATTTTATATGAAACATCATATATACATATGCCTATGTGATTAAGTAATAATGTCTTAGTTGTTTGACACAGAAGAAATATAACATGTGAAAGAAAGAATGAAACATGAAAAGCATTTTAGTCTATATGTAACATCATGTAGGAATATGTATATGTGATTAAATAATGATGCATTTATTGTTTTAAACATAGAAAAAAGTTAACATGTTATGAACTATGATAAATATTACATTTGATAATAAGAATCATCTATACATGTATTGATGCATTTCTAGTTTCATTTTGAATTAAAGGGAATAAGCATGCAAATGAAAGTATGAAACTTTACCAAAAAAAGTGATTGATTTCTTCTATCATTATGATCATGATTAGAGAAGAAATGTGAATCTCAAATTTAACTTCTATAAATATAGACCCTAGTGTTTTCTATTTATATGGTTTTTAATTAGGGTAAGTTAATCAAAAATTTAAAAAAAATTAAATAAATGACACCCTAATGTGGTAATGATTCATGGTCTAGGTTATTTACAAAAAACTAGAAAAATAAGAATTTGTAACCCTAGTTTTTAATACAAAAATGCATAAACGGTAAACCCTAGGAAAAATTAGGGTTTTAAGTAATGTTCAAAGTAAGTCTATTTCATCAAATGATTTAACCTTCTAGGGTTTAAGTATGTAAATCCTATGTTTAGATTAAATGGATGAGATGCCTATATCAGTTAAATAATTACATTAATTAAAGACTAATTTGTTATGGAATTTGACCTTCTTTGACTTTCTAAAAATATAAATTAATAGGTACAAATATAGACTTATCTAAAAAGTGACTGTCATAGATGATATGAGTTCTAAAAATTGAGTTCTAGATAGTTTTGAGTGTCATCAATAGGATTATGGTGTTTATCTACTCACTAGATAGTAGAACCTAATATGGATAATAGCACCATGCTAGTGTAATGTCTTCAATGTGGTGCTAATGTCCCCTTTGTGGGGTTGTCCCTATTTTATAGCAACACCCAAACCAATGTTTTTAGGTCCTGTTCCTATTGACATGAAACTTGGAGCTCTGTGTTGTGTCTAGTAAACCTGATTTAATATTCAAGCAATAATCCTCCTTATAAATATGTTAGGAGAAATAATTATGTGTTCATTAGTAGGATAGGATGGACATCCTCAACACCCCAATGTGAAGAGAGTTTGCTTAATACCAATACTCTGAAGAGGTATCAAGCCCGATGTAGTTATCCCACATAGTGTTTGATGTAAGTGCAACTAAATACTAGAATGAGAGTGAACTTGGATGCCTTTAATGTGCTTGAGTTTTAAAATATTTGATGACTAGGCTTCATGCTACTATATATGGTAGTATGCATAAGTAGGGTAGAATAGGGATCAAATACCTTAATTTTTCTCAGTTTGTCTTTAGTTTGAATGTGTTTTTGCATATATTTTGCATCTAGTGAATAGAGGTCAATTAGAGTTGTAATTATATATATATATATATATATATATATATATATATCTTACAAAGAAAATAAAATGTGCTTAGACTAACCTTAAGAGGGGCACACATTTGAAAAAGTATATGTTGGAAAGAGTTAGAGATAAGGATGGTAGTACCCATTTAGGGACACTAGCACCATGTGGTTGTAGTATCCAAAATGTGGAACTCATGTCCACATGGTAGACTACTTATAAAGTTGGGTTGGGATCTAAAAAGATAGTTTTGGAACTATGTTTTGGCTAACTATGGGTGATTGTGGCTTACTTAGTTATTAGAAAAGTGTGCCTAAGGCTCCATGATAGGTCTAGGGCTAACCTAGGAATAGGTTAACTCAAGTGATAGTCTAAGCATCTAATTACAAATTTTAGGTGATTACACACATATTGAGAAGATGGCTGTTTTGGTATCACATATGTCTCATTATTATAATTATTCAAAGGGATAACAATGATACCATCACTAAGATGTGCTTATAACTAGTTGTCAATTATATTTATGGTCGTGTGACAAACATATGATTATTTATTTATAAATAAATAAAGATAGTGAATTTCATCAGTCTTCATATAAATCACCTCAAATTTTATTCATAATATAAAATCAACTACCTTTATCTATACATAGTCAATCCTTCCAATTGGCTCAACCCAACCATAGTCTACCAAACTCAACATAACATGTCTATAACATAAAGGTGATATTTCAATAGTTTACAAGTAGATGTAGGAATCATATCTATAGTGCTTCCAAAATTGATGTCTATGTTAGGACTTCATATCCTATGATCTCTATATCCATCATTGAGTCCACATCCCACAAGTTCTTATTTTTCACATAGAAAACCATCTATTCTAGTCTTTGTTGTCATTTCTTCACACATTCAAGTAGATTATATAATAAATTTTAAACATTATGAGAAACGTATTCATTTTTAAGGTAATTAGTAGTTTTATAAGGTTTATTAAATATGTCACTCCTCCATATTTTACCCATAAATGTTGGCATCAGTGGTCACTGTATATCCTTAAGTATAATCAATATTTAGTATTGTTTTTAATATCCTAGCTACTTCTCTTATTGATACATTTTTCTGATAGGATTTAGCTAGTTATCATTTTTCACCTTCTTGAAGATAATTTATATAGGCAACTTTAAAAGAGTAATAAATTTATCCTTATCTTGGTTCTACGTGATAGCTTCAAATAAAACTTGTTCCTTTGGAAGAGAGATTAACATATTTAGATTTTTCACTATATTCTCCTTTATTTGCTTGCTAAATATTGGGAAATTATTTGTATTAGTATTTCCTAAAATTCTAAAGTAGGTGAAATATGTCTCCTTTTGAGGTTTTCAATGGTAATTTCATGTAATATGGTTAACCTCCCCACATAGATAGTAATGGATTGACTATCATCATTTTATGTTTCATTGTCTATGCCCTTGGTATCCACCTTGATAACCTCCACACCTTTCGTGTGATTCTCATCCATGTTTTTAATTTGAATACCCCCATACTATATTTGAGGTGATGAATGTGTTGGGTGAATATTTTGTCAATCAGCTAACTGATGAGCAAAATGGGTATCTTCAACCACAGCATAGGGAAATTAGTCGACCAGATGTGCAGGTTTACCACATCAAAAGGGGAAAAATATTTCCTCTCATCAAGGGGAGGTTCCCTGTAAATATGTAGGAGCTATATACTATATATATAAGTAGAAAATAACACTCAGGGGTAGGATAAACCATCCATTTCTCTTTTTTCAAAGATGGTGTTCACAAACCAAAGGAGAGATCCTAATGAAATGACTGAAGACACTCCTCTTCTTTTATAAGTGTTGTTCAGTAGACAAAAGAAACCTTTTGAGTGGTGACAACTAACTGTAATAGGGCGTAGTAACACAATAGGATGAAATGAGGCACAAAGTCTCCACTTCAACTACCAAAGAGTGAAATACGACGGACAATGAGGGCACAAAGTCATCTCAAGGTCCCTTACATAGAAATAGAATACAAAGGATAATGAGGGCACAAAATCATCCCAAGATCCTTTACATAGGAATAGAAAAATAGACAAACTAAAGACAATTATAGCAACACAAAGTCTCTCTACAACTGGCTTTAGGACACCTTCCTAATCACTTTCACTAATTCTGCTTATTTAATCAAATGGACAAAAAAAATGTATTAAGGAAATAGACATAAGAATAATTTCCCCAACAACCAAGCTATTCAAGCACAAAGTCTAGAAAGTCACTTGTTTTCTCATTCAAATAACTAAATATAATCAACAATCTAAGCTCAAAGTCTCAGTAATGCCTTTCAATTTGGGTAGAATTTTGTTTCTGATAATAGATATAGCTCTATAAAATAATAAGAGAGAGTCCAATATATAGTGCTCCAAGAAAGACTTGGGCACTTTGTTTCACAAAAAATGTGTTACAGTGCATTAAATGCATTTTAAAATTTGTCCATGGGCTATACTGGAAATGAGCATCAATTTTTAATATGGGCAACCTGATGTGTTTCTTGATGTGTGTGCAACTATCTAATTTACTCAATTCAAAAAAATGGGCCACACCATTGAATGTTGATGCTCTTCCAATGTCCACCTGGTGGGCTACTTTACCTTCTAGAAACATATCCTATGCATGAATATTTCTGATCTTTCTCCATCATTATCCCTTTCCTTGATGTATTTCATCCTTATCTATGTAATTTGAGCTCTCTATCTATCTCTTTAGTTGGTCACTAAATTTGTTCATAGGATTTGTGCCTTATTCAAAAAACAACAAATATTTCATTATCTTAAATTTGACGTCTACAGGGACATCAATGGTTCAATCACTTCCCTAGTTCAATCATTTTCTTGGTCTTTGATTGAACTATCCCTTTGTCTGGTGCTTCCTTTGATCTTTGAGCTGATGTTTTCTGCCCTCTGCAAAGGCATCTGCCCTTGGTTCACCACCATGCACAAGGGCACTTGATCTTTCGGCTTAGGGACAATTGTCCACGTTAAACCTTTGAACATTTGAACCATCAAACCATTTTTGTTCAAGGTTCAATGGTTCAATAGTTCAATCACTTTATTACTCTTTATCTAGAGCTTCTTTTGAACCATTGAACATGTGAACCTTTGAACTGTTGAACCATTTTGGTTCAACGTTCAATTAGTTTTTTCATTCATCTTTTAGGCTTCGAGAAAGGTCCATTTTTCTCATCACTTGCCCTCCACAAGGGTAATTTAGCCTGTGGGCTTTGGGGCAATATTTTGAACCTTTGAACCATTTTGGTTTAAGGTTCAATGGTTTAACGGTTCAATGGTTCAAGCACTTTCTTGTGTTTTGTTTATTCACTTGACCGCTTGAACGAATCATGTTGAGCCAACCATGTTAAACCAATGAACCTTCCTTTGGAATCATCTGTCATTGCCTCTTTCTTTGCTTGAGGCTACTTTTTGCTGATGTTATCAAGTGACACGCAGTGTCTTCTGCTGTGAAACAGGCAAGGACACTTGGCGTCTTCCGCTAGGTTTTACAAAGGACACATGGTGACTTCCACTACAACTTAGATACCTTTTGAGAGTCCTGTAGAAGATGACACGTGGTGGATTTTGCTGAGCTTTATAGATGACACGTCACACACTCCACTTTAACTTTATAAGGGACATGTGGTAGATTTCACTACACTTTGAGGTTTGATATTTCCCAGAGGGGACTTGCCCTTCGAGGTCTTGAGAAACGGTCCACTTTCCTTGGCAAGAGCCTCCCACAAGGGTACCTACCCTTTAGGATTTTTTGGGTGGCCTTCAAGCTTTTATCTCCTTCAGTGGGCTTTTGTTCTGTCAGGCTTTCTCCTTGGGTGAATTTCTTCAGACAAAATGTCTGAAGGAATTCCTTTGATCATTTTGTCTGAAGGACTTGTGCCTTGTTTACTTTTCTGTGGGAACTTTTCTGAAAGAATTCCCTGCTCTTCACTTTGCTCACTACCCTCTGCAAGGGCACTAAACTTGATTCATTGCCCTCCACAAGGGCACTTTTTCCTTTGGCTTTACCTTAGTCAATTTTCCACTGATCTCAATAGGTAACACATGGTAGCATCTGTTATGGAATAGGTGAGGACACGTGGTGGCTTCCGCTTAACTTATAGAGGCTTTGGATGCCTTTTGAGAGTCCCATAAAAGATGACATGTGCCGAATTCTGCTGAGCTTTAGAAACACTATAGAAACACTTGGGACTCACTTGTATTCATGAAGATGTTGACACTTGGTATGCTCTATTTATTTTTCAAGGGACACGTGACAAGTTCTGCTACATTGAGAAGCAAATCATAATGTGTCTTGGTAGATGACACTTGGCAATTTCTATAGTTTTTTCATGATAGAAAAAATTGGCTAAGTTTTGAACCTATTTCTCTCCTGCAGAGTTTGTAGAAACTATCTTGCAAAGTTTGTAGAAATGAGTTTTTAGAACTAGCGGAGTCCATAGAAATGAATCGGTAGAAATGAGTCTATAGATTTAAGCCTGTAGAGTCTGTATAAATCTAAAAAAGCTTGAATAATGAAGAATTTGAATGCTTAGAACAATTTTTTAGGAGGGGAGAGAGAACTTTGGTCTGTTGGACCAAAATAGTTCAAATGTAGTTCAAATGTTGTCCCAAAAATGAGTGAAATTTTTGGGGGACAACAGCGAGCTCCAGTTGGGGAACTTCCTTCAGTTGGAATAGCTAAGGGGAGTAGAAACCAAAATCTCCAATGCCTTAAGGTATGCCATTGGGATATGGAGTTGTGCTACCCAAAAGGAAAAGTGACAAAAATAAAAATGAAAGCATAAAAATGGAACTAAAGACTATACAAATATACGTATGTACAAGCTGATCTTATCTGATACTTCACGAATTGAAGTGATTCAGATGCTGCCCATTATAAGGTAGAGAGAAGAGCATGCCATCTTGATATTTCAATAAGAATTTGTTCTCACCATTGAGATGATGGATAATAAATGGGCCTCTCCAAAGAGAATCAAACTTTCCATGCATTCCCTTTGGTTCTCTTCTCTTCTCCCATAGCAAGATTTGATCTCCAACCTAGAAATCAAATTTATTTGCCTTTTGGTCAAAGAAATTCTTCATCAGACTTTGATGGGAAGCAATTCAGTCCACCACCATAGTTCTCTGCTCATCCAGCTCAGTCAAGCACATGATCCTCTTATCAATGGAGCTTTCATATGTCTGATCTTCAATTGCCTTAGCCAATTTTAATGCTGACAATTCTAAGGTGATTGGTATCTCAACATTGAGCCCATAAATAAGTTGGAAAGGAGACATACCAATTGCCCTTTTTGGTGTAATTCTATCTACCCACAAAGCATCAACCAATGCTTTATGCCATGTCCTTTGGTTGTCATCCACCAGCTTCTTGATGATAGTCACCAGGTTCTTATTGCTTGATTTGGCTTGTCCATTCCCTTATGGAAAGTAATTAGAAGAGTGAGAGAGGGTGATCCCATAGTGAAAATAGAACTAAGTAATCTCCTAGTAAGTGAAACAAGCTCCGTTATCTGTGACAATCTTGATTGGGACCCAAACCTGGAAATGATATTTTCCTTGAGGAAATTATACACTACTTTTGAAGTAGCATGCTTGCTTAGGATAGCTTCCACCCACTTGGTGAAGTAGTCAGTTGTTGTAAGGACATAATCATGTCCAGCACTTGAAGATGGGTTTACATCTCCAATAAAATCAGTTCCCCATTACTGGAATGGTTCCTCTATGATCACTGGCTTGAGAGGTAGGGAAGCTAACTTGGGTCTCCCAACAAACTGTTAGCACAATTCACATTTTTTTACCCACTTATATTCATCTTGGAAAAGAGTTGGCCAGAAATACCTAGCTCATAGAATTTTATGGGTAGTTACAGGAGTAAAAAAATGTCCTCCACAAGCTAGATTGTGGAGGATTTCAAAAGTTGGCTTTGTTGTTCCTTGTCTACACAGTGAAGAAATAATCCATCAAGGCTCCTCTTGTACATGCTGTTGTCCCAAAGGAAAAAATTGGTAGCTTTTAGCTTGATAGTCCTCCTTTCTTTGTAAGATAGGTGAGCAGGACACTCACCATAAGCAAGGAAATGAGCAATACTTGAATACCACTCATTCGTGGTGGAGACAAAGAGGATTGTTAGTGTGTCTTCCACCTATGTGTCTTCATGCTCTATTTCTTCTAGTTTGTTATCAACAATTAATTGGCATAGGCCTTTTCTCCATACCAGCTTTGTTGGCTTGATGACTAGATCAAATTCCTCAATCTTTGCAATTCAATTGCCTCTATTTGTCCAAAACTCCTACTAAGCTAGTATGGATTTGACTGTGGTATCAAGAACCAAGACAGTAATGTGAGAATTCAAGATGTAGAAGCGGAAATGCTTAACTGCCTTCACCACTACATAAGCATGTTTGTCCATGTTTGAATACTTTAGCTCATGAGCTTTGAGAGGGCAGCTCATGAAAGAAATGGGAGATTCCATACCTTCTCTATCCTATTGAACCAGATTTGCTAAAAGTGTGTGTTTAGAAGCATAATTGTATATGATGAACTCTTTGTTGTAGTTTAGACAAACCAAAATTAGGGTGTGGGCAATGGCAATATTGACATCCTCAAATGCTGACTTGCCTTCTTCAGTCCAGCTGAAGGTGGCCTTTCCCTTCATCATGTTCACAATGTGTCAAGTCTTCTCAGGAAACTCAAGGATGAACCTTCGTAAGAAATTCACCTTTTTGAAGAAAGAGTGAACAATAGTCTTACTTGTAGGCAAGGTAAGCTCTTGGATAGACTTGACCTTGTTTAAGTCAATCTTTATGCCTCCTTTGGACATAATGTGTCTGAGAAGTTTTCCCTCTGTTACTCCAAAAATTGACTTCTTGGGGTTTAAGGAAATGTCATTTTAGTGGTATCACTCCAGCACTTGTTTTAAGTGGCGTACATGATCTACGTGATGCTTAGAAAAGATGGTCAAATCATCAAGATAAACTACAATGAACTTACCCATCTCATCCTTTAAAGCAAGGTCCATTGCTCTCTGAAAGGTGGCGCCAACATTTATCAAGTCAAAAGGCATCCTTCTATATGTAAAGGTGCCCCAAGGTGTGGTGAAGGTAGTCTTGTGTTGGTTTGCTTCACCAACTTCAACTTGATTGTATCCTAAGAAGCCATCTAACATTGATAACATCTCTGAACCAGTCACTGTCTTAAGCACTTGATCCATGATGGGAAAAGGATAGTTATCCTTCAAGGATGATTGATTTAGATTCTTAAAATCTACACAGATGTAAATTTCACCATTCTTCTTCCTCATAGGGACTATGTTGGCAATCCATGTGGAATGATGTATTGGGAAAATTATCCTAGCGTTCAACATTTTTTGTATCTCAGACAGAATAGTACCTGATATATTTGAATTATACTACCAAGATTTCTACTTGTAAGGCACTAAATCATCTTTGAGAGGAATTTCATGGTGAATTTCCTCAAGTTTGAGCAACTTCAGATCATCATAAGAGTATGCCAAAACATCCATGTAATGGCAAAGCAGGTCAGTAAATTAGAGTTTCTCCTCTTGAGTACATCACTTCCCAATGTTCACCATCTTGGGATTTTCCTTAGTACCCAAATTTATTTGATCAAACCCCTGGGAGGAGTTTGAATCTATTTACTACTATTTGATGAACCTGTCGTGCTTGTCAAATAGTTTCTCAAGAAAAACTAGTCATTTAGGAATTTTATTCCCTTTTAGCTATAGGAATTCTTCACCTGCATCTGAATTCATTTTAGGAGCTGATTCAAGTTTTTAAAGCTTACTACCTTTGAAGTGAAGCTATTTGAAGCTGTATTTTTTTTATAAAAAGGTGATGATTTGGTTGTCACCATTGAATACTTGCCAATGATTGGCATTATCAAGAAAACTTAGTCTAAATACCAATTAAATAGTGTACTTGTTTCCTTTTAAGTCTAGGTGAGGAACTAAGAGAGTTGCTAAGATGGCCAGTTCATCAGCTTAGTCATTGAATTCCCTAGGTATGGTAGAGATGTTAAAAGCATCAAAGCTTTCAAGTTGGTCCCAGACTAGATTGTGGTAGTGGCGTAATTTCATTTTTGGTTTGATACAGGTTTCTTACCTGATAAACCACCAGTTCAACGTCTCCTTTGGCATGAAGGTGTTTGATGCCTTTATCTTGAGCAGCCTTCAATCCAATCAATAGAGATTCATACTCAGCTATGTTATTGGTGTTGCTAAACTACAACTTGTATGAAGAATGAAAATATCTGCTTGAAGAGATATCAATACAGTCCCAGCCCCTGAGCTGGTAGAGGAATTGCTGCCATCAAATTCCAGTGTCCAAACATAATGAAAAATTGATATTTCTTTAGATTTCTCCTTGCTTGGAAGGGGGAATTCTTTTGATGTCTTATCTGAGTCGATTCCTAGATTGCCACCTACAGGACTTTCATCTAGAGGAGGATGAATATCCTCTGTGGTTAGGAAGTAATTATCCATGCCTAAAGATTCAAATAGAATTTGAGATTTAGGGGATGATGTCTGAGTGACAGCATATTTTGATTCCTTTTCAAGAAATAGCCTCTGCATGATACCTTTGATAGGGATCCTCACTTCAGATAGGTCCATGCTCAATTCTCCACCAACATTTTTGTAGAAATTTCATCTAAGTAGAATTCCATAGGATGCTAGGACATCAGCCACTAGAACTGTCATCTTGATTCTCTTGTTTGGGAATGCTACAAATGCAAATTGGGCATCTTTGATTTGTCCTAGCAGAGGTACTTGTTTGTTCTCCATGGAGAAATATCTTTCAAAGGTTTTGATCAGTGTGAGTCTGAGAGATTTTACCACTTTGGCAGGCATGACATTGTCAAATGCACATGAGTCTATGATGCAATTGCTTAGTTTGTGACCATTTATTAATAGGGAAACATAAAAAGGCTCTATTTTCCTAGGGGCAGCTGGAAGAGTAATGACAATATTGTTTGGGATGGGCATGTTCCTTAGAGGATCATGAGTTACCTTTTTAACATCTTGTCCTGTAGGGACAACTTTATTCTTGTCACACTGAACTAACATATCCAACTGCTTAGGATTGGATTGTAAGAATTCAAATTCAGACATTTGAATTTTGGTCTTCTTGACTTGGTCGATTATGTCAAAAGACTGAAATGGATTAGGAACAGGGGAAAGGAGTTCATCTTTCTAATTTTTATGAGGGGTAGTACTGGTCTATAGAATTGAGGTTGAAGATGGAGGAATGCTTGATGTACTTACCTTTTTATTACTCACTAGGTCCTTTGGTTGGAAAGGTAGAGAAGTTCCTCATTTGGAAATTGAGATTGTAGGTTGAGAACTTTCCCTTATTTTTACTTTATCAACTTGTTGGGCTAAATGGTTTTGGGACTGAGTGAATACATCATATGATCCCTCATCGGCTTTACCTTCACTTCTGGGTTCATCTTGATAATTTAGAAAACTAATGTTGGAGTCACTAGCTAATTATTCCTAGCCTTCTGCAAGGAGATCAACATAATTTTCTTAGTTCAATTTAGGTTGGAAAGAGAAACCAGATTCTATTTCAAGGTATCCAACTACTGAATTGGTTGGGGGTGATTCAATGCCAAGTTTCCCCTATGGGGGAGGATGATGATTTGGTTGTCCTTAATTTTTGGCAGCATTGCCTTAGTACGACTGATTGGGGAATGTCCTTCTTTACATATCTCAATTAGGGGGAGTAGACATACCTTGGGCCATTTGCCTTTTCAAGTCTAGCAGTTCATTTGCCAGCTTTTGCACCATTTGATCAGTGGTGCCTGTAGGTGATTATTCAGAAGATGAAGAATATTTTTTTCTATTTGGGTCTCTCCTTATCTTTCCTACCAAAATAAGGTCATATTTTACTTCAGTAGCCAAATCCTGAGCTACAACAATGTCTATTTAGCCATCACGTCTCAACAAAAAACTCACATCAGGTAGCTGTGAGTTGATAAAGAAGCACTGATATTTCCATGTCTGAAATTATACCTTTAGTAGAGGTGACTAAGTGTGATCATGGAGAAATATATTTCCATGTCTGAATACTCTATATTAATTGAAATTGTCACCATGGCCATTTCCACAATTATAATTTTAAATAATAAAGGATGTCACTTCAACAATTTACCTATAATTACTTTGATAAATAAGTTATAGGTGGATTAAAAAAAAAGCATACCCTTACATAATAAACTCAGTATTATACATATCAATGTTAGTCTTCTCCCAGTGGTCAATTGTATATGTCTACTTAATATATAATTTGTTCAACTATTGTAATGTTTCTTACATAGAAAAAAAGTGATTTATATTGTGAGGTCTAAAAAGACAATACTTTGGCCTAACTAGCCACATAGATAACAACACGGGCAACATACACCATAAAGTTTCATAAATTTATACATATATGTGAGTAGAAATAAGCTCTTATGCATGAACTAATATTATCACAACTTATTCTTATGTGAAATTACATATCCTCAAATCTATCTATTTCTCAAGGTCCATTTGACTACACAACCATATTAATATATTTGGGTCATGATAATGGATCCATTGTTAGCATTAGTCCCTAGAATTATTCATTATGGAATGTTAGTTTTTTAGTCTTTAAATGTTGTGTTTAGAACCTCAAATAGTTAAAATATTGAGAAATTTCTTTTGAATATTATGTTGTGATGCATTACCGATAACATTTTTTCACTAATTATCATTGTTGTCTTTGAATTATACCAGACCAAAAAATTCCTTTTTACAAATTAGACCAAATTATAGGAAAATATTGCATTAGGTTATGTTAATTATCAAATAATACCTACTCAAAACATAATATATAATGGAATAATGAAAAATCCTAAGACTTATATTGAATTCCAAAACCAAATGAACAAAACTAGTTTATCGTTTTACACTTTTTGGGAATATATATACATTGAAGAGAACATGATTTTTTTCATTATTGGCCTTTCATTTCCTCTTGTACTAAATATAAGATAAATATTCCACATTACATTAGTTACATTTACTTACAAGAAAAACTATACAACATTAGATATATTTTGTATGTACAACTCTTAAAAATTGCATGTGAACTATGAGTTTCAATTTTATACTAACACTTGGCTTTCATGATTGTCATGTTTTTTTTGTATTTTATTACATCATTTACATTTCACTCTTATTTGTCTTTTTCACTTACTTCTTTCTTAGTCATTTTGTCTAGTCATGTCAACATGTGTCTTTTATTATTATCTTTATTGAGACTCTTATATTAGATATTCTCTATAATGAAGGTGAATTAATAATGAACCTATATCAATCATATTTCTAAGGGAATACTATTACTATGATTCACTACATATACATTTCCATGTTACATCCATGTTTTTATATATTATAGATTACTTATATTTAGGTAGGCTCTCAGCATATGTCTTAGTCATACTGGGATTTATTATTATTTATACCTTCATTACTATATCATGTATATAGTGTGGCATATTGATTTCCACTCCTTTATTATTTTATTGGGAAATATCTCTTGCCCACCCCTTTCCATTTCCATTACTTATATTTATTTTTTCTGTAAAACATTAGTATTAAACTATCAATGTGCTTTGATGATAACATATTTCCATGATTATATGGATGTGATACAAATGTGATTTTAATTATTATTATATATTTTACTTTTATTTGTGTTACACATGGTGCAAGTATATTTTTTGAATTTTGAGATAAGAGATATGTAGGAACATCCCTCACCTCAAAATGGGAGCATCCAGTTGAAGTATTTCATTTTAAGTTACATGATTTAAAATATATATAAATATGTCATTAAGATATAAATATTTTTTAAGAGGTTAACAAGAGGTACCAAATGTTTTTATTATTCAATTGGGAAGTAAAATTTTTCACTCGGCATGTTTAGTAAGATCTATGTTTCATAGATTTCACCATATGGTAGGATCAGTAGGACCCATGATAGTTTTTTTTAATGATATGATAGCATATTTTGCATACCATCAATTCTTTAATTTCCTTACATTTTTTTTAATTTTTAAAATATTTAATTGATTACATTATTGTTGATTTATTAAATATTGATCTACTTGTTAACATTCACATTTGTTTGCAAGTACACTTGAGACATTGACATAAGATCCTTGATGAGAATTTGTGGACCATCATTGAAAATCAGTGCATTCACATAGATAGTAAGAAGAAAACATTTTATGTTTTGTACTTTGAGTTTGATTTATACCATGATATTTAGTAGTATATCTCCTCCTTTTGACTTGAAGATCACTTTCATATCTAAGGTAACATAAACACTTGTTATATATATATATATATATATATATATGTCAAATTGTAGCATTATAAAAACACCTAATTTTTTGGAAAACCTTGTAATTTCAATGTGATTGTCATTTTTTCATACGTATCAATTGTTAGTTCAAGTTAGGATCATATTTGTGTAGATTTACATCTTGAAATCTTCCCAAATATTTGTGTAGTTCATTAGGTCACTATCTTAAGGGTTTTCCTTATCTTGATTATCATCAAAATAGTCAGATATTTATGTAACTAATGTCAAATATTTTGGTAATGGTTATGTCAATTATGGTTATTTGTTTATATTCCCCATGTTCATCATGTTTTAGTTTACCTTAATGTCAATTTTATCATTTTCACAACATTGGGTTGTGTAGTGATATGTCATAATTTAAACTTGATAATTATATATATACATAAGTACCCCAATAGAATAATATAATGATTGATTGCATATATCATATCCAAACTACAAGGAAGAAATATAGATATAAAATGCTTGTATTTCCTTTTACTTTAGTGAATAATTATTGTTTCATAATTTTACTAAATAAGGACTAATGAAAGAGCATGTAAAATCACCCTCGTTACATTTCATCTCATATCATATGGATGAGGGATAGGATTACCATATACAAAGATCTATTTTTTAAGCATACATAACTTTTGATTTCTAACCTGTCAAAAATTACATGACTAACTAATGCAAGACCCTAAAATAAAGCCCATTTTCTTTTATGTGTTCTCAATATCTAATGACACAAATTAGGGATTAATTAAAGGAGGATACATTATATAAAAAAAATTCAGTAATTTGTTGATATGGCAGATGTTCTTATCAGGAAATTGTATACAAAGTGATTCAAAAAGTTTTAGACATATCTAAATCTACACAACCATTTTAAGAACCAAACTTCTATTTTTAGGGCATACTCTTTGTTGATGATTAAAATTGCATTGTTTCTAACACCAACAATGGGAAGTTTCAGGAATGTGGGGCTTGCAACCTGAAACGACCTCCAAATTTTAAAGATGCTGATTCTTCTTTATCTCAAAAGTATTTTGAGGGAAAAAGATAGGAATTAAATAGAAACACAAATGCAATGAAAGAAAATATAACTATGGCGATGCACCTGAGTTTAATTTGACCCTTAATTCTTAAAGCACAATAAATCTATCAGTAGGATTCAATGACATTAAAGAGCAAACAAGGCATGATCAATGTAAAAGATGAAAATAGATAGAATCAAAGGCTCACAACCTAGATGATTTTGGCAATGACACAGAGAATATCAACAAAGGCACAGAATTTAGTATTCTCATTAATTTTATAGTTACATAAAAGGCATAGAAACATGCACAGTATACAAACTTCCTAACTCAAGATAACAAAACAAAGGCAAATGATATTACTAGCCATAGCTAAAAGTCTAAAAAAATTTATAACAATTTATCATAGAAAATTCTCTTTATCTTCTGATCCTCCTTTTTTTTTGGGTGATCTCTGCACCCCTATTTATAGCATCAAACTAGCTCTAGATTGCCTGCACGTTCCCAATCCAATGGCCTAATTGAATTCTAACTAAATTGTAAGTGTCTAACACAGGATATTTCATGGATCTTAAATGTTTTATCTCCTTATAAGCTCATTCGCTAAAACAGATACACAAGATGCTTCCCACTGTGAAACAGGTGAATATACTTGGATGCTTCGCTTACTCTACTTGAAAACCTTCTTATTATTCAGGAAGCACTGGAAAATGAAACTTAGCATGTTCCGCAACACTTACCAAAGACACACGGCACTTTCTACCTAACCTATACTCTTTACTGAGTCTTTGTTCATGAGTGTTCCATCTTTGACATCTGTCACTGTCCACTTCTTCAAAACTTTAACAACTTATAAAAAGTGGGACCCACAGCACTTCTCGCCTGAGCAACTTCAAAAAGGGAACAAGGACAAGTGGCACTTTTTGTGCATCTTTAGCAAGGGACATGTGGCGGTCTTTACTACTTTTAGCTATCTTTTGAGAATCCTACAAAAGGTGACACTTGTTGGTCTCCACATCACTCTGTCTATACTTTAGAATCATTCAGGCCTCATTTCATATTTACATAGATGTTGTCACTTGGTGTAGCTTTCGCTTGCCTCAGAAACAAAACTTGGGACCCACCACAGTCTTTACTTATGAATGAAACAAAGTGAAGATATTTCGGATGTTGACACATGATAGCTTCTACTTTCTTCAGCTAGGGATATGTGGCATCTTCCATTGCTTTTAGAAAAACATATTGAAACCTTCTGTAGTTGCCACTTGGCACCTTCCGCTTGATCATGAGAAAATATTATTGAAAAGAAGCTTTCAAAATGTATAAAAAACATGAGATAGGGATGCCGAAACTTTTTGCACTCCATTGAGTTACTATGGGACACGTGGCACGTTCTAACCAACTTATAGAAATTATGAAATGTGCCTCGGCCGATGACACTTGGTAGTTTCCACATGATTTTGACACTTAGACAAAATTTAGGCAAAAATAAATTTGAGCCCATGCTCTGAGTCAAAGAACTTAATTTTCTCGAACCAAAGGGCGCAAGGACAAAACTTGGAGTGCATAACTGAAACTCAAAAAATGAAAAATGTAGAGTTTTTTACTCTACAGTTCTTGGCGACCCTGAGGACTTTTGAGCCTACTCAAAAAGAAAAATCCACAATCTCTCGCATGATCAAATGTGACAAAAAATCATAGCTTCAGTAAAGTTGTTTGATAAGTAGACCACTCATCGTCAGATAATCCCTACTTAATTTTCAATTCGTTGAAGGCTAAATCAAGGTTGATGATATCCTTGTGTGAAAAATTCTATAAAATATGAACTATAGCCTTCAATTTAAATTCTAGCTGGGAAAAGGGAATCAAAAAAACTTCTACTTCAAGCAATAATGAATCATCTCTTAAATCCTAAAATACTGCATGATCATTTTTCCTGGCTAACAACAAAGGTTTAATCTCATCAATCATCAACATAGTGCTACTATCAAGAAAAGGGGAAGGAAGACCTAATTGCACCAAATCTTCAATGTGTTGTTTCATGTCTTTGATTCCTTCCTTCACCACATCTAGAAGCTCTCTGTAATTGATTGTTGTGGAGTTGCAATTGAGAACCTCATTCACTCTTTTAGTAGTGACCATTCTGTCACTAATCCCTATTGTTGACAATGTTCCATCAGTTACATCATATAACTTTTTCAGCAGCATTTGAGAGTCAAACACTCTCCCAAAAGAAGTAGACAGAGTGTTTTCAACTGAAGTCTCCACCTTTTCACACAATTTCTGTGCATTTAGCAGAAAGGTTAGAGAAGGTTTGAGCTAAATAATCTCGTCAGAGATTCTTTGCCATATTGATTCATAAAGCTCCTTAACTAGATTCAAAACCCCTGAATTCTTTGGCCTCTTAGCCAACTCAAGTGTCAATTGTTCTATCATTTTTCACTCTGATTAAAGTTGGGCCTATATAGTAGTGGTATTATTCTACTCATTTAGCAGCTTCTATTGAAATTGAGTAACCTGTAGTAGGCTTTCCTCATATTTTTCTTAAAATGCTACCTTTTATCACCTTCAAGTTGTCACCGCATCTTTCACCTGCATTATCCTTACTTTCAAAGAATCATTTTGGGCCTATATAGCCTGGTGAGTCTGAAGAGAAACAATATTTTACAACTGTTTATTAAGACTCTATTTCAATATTATTAGTATTGATTTCTATAGTCAAACTATTATAGTTTGCCTTTTCTTTGGCTAGATCAGCCTCCATCTTCTGTAGCTTCTTTGATATTTTCAAATAATCTTTAGCTACTACAAAAGTGGAATCATTTAGCAGCTCAACCCTATCTTGTGGTCTGAAAAGAGGCATGTCTATAGCCACTGCATTCATTGTGTAATCCTTGAATTGCATCTGCTCATTTGGCTTGACTATATTCAGTGACAGATGGGTCACTATTAGTTATTGCTAGATTGGGTCAAATTGTGACCTCAGATGTGGTGTAGCTAGGGCTTTATTATCTTTTATCCTCTTCTTCTCCATGTGGGCTTCCCTTGCCTTCCTAGCAGCATCTACTTGATTTTGAAAGGTAGAAGGAGAGGCAATGTGCCCACCTGAAAAAAGATAACCTTATGGCAAGCCATATGGAATAGCCATATGTTGGCTAGGGGAAATCTGAGGAGGTGCTTTCTTGGGGATAGATGGGGAAAAGTGAGGCAATGATATAGATTTACTATGGATAGATGGGGCAAAATTAGAAATGGGCACAGAGGAGGTGGTAGGGGAAATTATTTGGCCTAATGGAATCATCACCCCTATAGGAGAAGAGAGAGATTGAGAAGGAGGAGAAACAATGCTTATCTGAGGAGCAGCCAAAGTACTATGTGATTGGTGTTGTGAGGGTTCTGCCCTCTCTTCTAAATCAAGTTGGAACCTCAGCCTCTTATGTTTCCTTGGTGTTTCTTCTTCTGGTTTTGCTCCCTTCTCTTCAACATTTACCACTGCTACTAGTGGTGCTTGTGTAGAACTGGGAACCTCAAGGACTGACGCTGATGGAGAATCTTTTGGTGGTGAAGATACCAAACTCTTTAGTTTTTCAATAATAATGAGATATTGGGGCCAAACAGTTACAGTGACTGTCGCTGAAGTTTGTGCTAGGGCCTGTGATGTTTGACTAGATTCTGCTCTAGCTTTTTGCTCTCCACCCTGTGCCTGCAAATTGCTTGTATCAGGGCTAGACATAGGAGATAGATGACATTCATCCTAGAGTTCCTCCCATTTCTCATTTGAATCCACATTTCCAAAAGAGTGAGTTGTCTCACAAATCTCTTGCCTATATTTCTATTAGGCTTCTATTTTCTTAGCGTTAACCCAAAATTCATTCTAATTTTAGGGTCAAAATTCCTTTGCTTAACATAAAATTTTTCCCATGGTCTATCTTTTTGAAGGGGCAAATCCGTCAATTCAACATAAAAATTAAGAATATCTTCCCTAGGATATTTCCTATTTTCCCAAAAGGGACGACCCTCATGCACAATTCTGGCAGCAACGCTATTAGTCATGATCCATGAAGTTATGAAAGAATTTGGATCATATACCCATTTATCTTTAATTAGAGAGAAACCTAGGAAGGCTAGCTTTCTCAGCAACACGATCTCAACATCTCTAACTTTTAGGGCCATATTGTTTGTTACCCATGGAACATCATACATTTTCCTCTTTTTCTTCCTAGATCCATATTCATTATCTACCATAGACACCTACCTGGTGACCTCTAAAAATGCTAACGTAAGGGTTAAAATCATAGGTAGAAACACTGGTTCCCCACTAAAACCATGGACTCTAAACATATTTAGATGCATGTGTTGGGAACAGATGCTGGAGTTTTGATACAACATAAGGTGAAATAGATAAGAAGAATACCTAAAAATTCATTTGGATCTAAATTGGGTGAGTTGTTCAACCACTGAATATGCAATCTACTCAGAGAAATCCAATTGATACTCCTGAGTCTTGTCAATAGTTTTTAATCTAAAGAGGATGGCCATTTGTTCTTCATAGACAGTTAAATCATCTTTCATTCAAAAAATGAAAGCCATCATGGAAAGTGCATCTTGAATAGCTTGTGCAAATTGTGCTCTTGCTGTTGGTAGTGTCGGCATAGTGATATCATCACCTCATTGCAATTTTAATTTTAGAAACCTCAATTGAGTATTGACGTTTGCCCACATTTTTTATATCTTGCCAATGGTGGGAAACGTGGCTATTTTGTCATGATATAGGGCCAACATCTCTCTGATAGCCTTTAGTGTAATTTTCACCGTGAATGGACCCTATTGTATGGTATGTGAGGGAGCATGAAACAATTTGGCACATATTTCAACTAAGTCAGGGCATGGATGCACACTTGGGACAATGAATTGTGCTAGCTATGAAGTCCATATCCTCATTGCAAATGTTTCATATTATCCAACCTTGGCCCTCTAAATACACCTTTGATGTGCCCCTTCTCTAAGATTTTTGCTACTAGTTCTTTGAAGAATTGGGTCCATGATTTCATCTACAAAATCTTTCACCTTTACTGGGTCGTTTGCATGACCAACTTCAGGGACTCTAGTCTATGGGTAGGTCTTTAACAGTTATGTAGGGGCTAAAGCATATGATTTTCTTGTAATAAACTTGTTAATGGATTCATAAATCCTAGACCCTTGTTACGAATACTATGCTCCCTCCATATCTATATCTATTTTGGAAAATAGTGGTAATGGGTATGAAGTTTTTGCAATAGGGAAGGCATTTTCACTTAAATAGGTTTGTTATGAGTTGAAAATGCAAGTAGCAGGGATTTTATAGCAGATGCAAGAATGTTTGAGACACAGTAAGCTTTAAATCTTGTTATGAGGTATTTATTGACCCATCAAATATCAAAATGGCATTGAACCCAGATAACCACTAGCAAATCTTACTAAATCTTCATGGGACAGCGAGTTAAACACGTCATGAAGGTGGCTGCGCAAGGTACCTTGGGGAATTTAAGTATGTGGGAGATATTTAATGTGTCGAGAGATTTGAAAATTTTGAAAAAAAAGGCTCTGAGCTATGGCTATGTGTTCAAAGAACACTTATTTAAAAGAAAGAGTGGGAAAGACAAAACGTGAAAACAAAGCAACAAGGAAAGGGAAACTATCTACCTATAATACATAAAGACACAGCTTAACTAAAATGTTTCAAGTAGATCCCATTCACAGGAATCTCTTCAGGTTCACCTTCTATTGTTTCTAGCTCAAATGAATTTTTCTATTTACATGCATGAATTTTATAAGGGCTAGTCCACAATGCTTCAAATTTAGTGTGTTGACCCGGCTTGGCAGCTCTTTCATTTCATTTCAAAACAATTGAACCTACTTCAAAATGAGGATTTAAAGTCCTTTTATTGAAGTAGTCTTTAATTAATTTTTGATGCTTTATTAATGAATCATATGTTACATCCCTCTTTTCTTGAACTTCCAAAATTTCAGCAAGTCTGACCTACATGGGTCCATTTTCCTCAATTTCAATCTATTTTATCAGCTGGAGAGCAAGAATCTCCAAGCTTAGAGGTAATACATTAGGCTTGCCATAGACCAGTTCATATGGGGACATTTTCATCACCTGCTTAGGTGTAATTCTATCAACCCATAGTGCTATATTAAGCACTTTATGCCACTCCTTGTGATGATCAACCCCTATTCTCTTGATGAGTTTAATCAAGTTCTTGTTAGTTGATTTTGCCAAACCATTACCCTAACGGTAATAATTAGAGGACGTTTTTAGATATATTCCATGCTTTAATACAAAGTTAGATACTTTAGACCCTAAAAATGCTTTAGCATCATCTAAAATTATGGTGTGAGGAGCCCCAAAGTGAGTAGTGATACTCCCTAGAAAGTCTAGGATCACATTTTCTATTGCTTCTTTAAGTGGCACTACCTCAGTCCATCTAATGAAATAATCTATGGCAGTTAGAATCCATTTGTGACCCATACTAGACACTGGATTTATCATTCCAATGAATTCAAGACCCCATTGAGCAAAAGGGTCATCAATAATTATAGGACTAAGAGGCATTGTTGCATTCCTTCTCATCCCCACATAATATTGACAAGATTGACATTTTTTTAACTAGTTGATAATAGTTTGCAAATTAAGTAGGCCAAAAATATCCTACCTCACTTATTTTTATAGCTATGGTCTTTACAGAAAAATGTCCACCTGAGACTCCATGATGCATTTCATGCAATATTTTCTTAGCCTCATCTTTCTCTATGCATCTTAAAAGTTTGCCATCATAATTTCTTCTAAAAAGAACTTGTTCAATTAAAACAAAATAGACCTCTTGCATCCTATAGTATCTCCTCTTGTTTTGAGGGAGTTCTCTTGGGTAAATCCCATATTTCATAAAATGAATCTTGTTTGTGACTCAGGAGTTCTGATCAACTTCTTGTATCCTCAATACATTTTCCTTTTCTATTTCTAAATCTATTTCTTCAGGTATCATCTTTTCAAGCTCTTGAGTCATGTATTGGCACAACCCCCTACCTCTGACTAACTTAGTGGGTTTGACCTCTACTTCATATTCAAGGATCTTTGTTATCCAATTTGCTCTTTTTCAGTAATTTCACCCTCCATAATGTATTCTCTGACACTTGGGTGAGCCACAAGTATCAGAATCTTACTTCTTAATACTATATGCCTAAATTTCTTGAGGGATTTTACCATAGCATATGCTTGTATCTCCAAGAAGTTGTATTTGGTTTCATATTCCCTAAGAGTCCTTGATAAAAAGGCTATTGGATGCTCTCCCTCCTGTCTATCATTTTTCCATGTTAGAGTAATAGCAATACTGAGCTCTCCTCCATAAACATACATTACAAAAGGCTTAGAAAAGTATGGGTTTCTAAGTACTGGGTCCATTGAAATTGCTTTCTTGACCTCTTCAAAGACTTGCCTTCCTTCTGTAGTCCACTTGAAAACTAGGTCTTTTTTCAACAAGAGTGTCTCTATTCTTACTAAGCCTGCAAAGTCACATATGAACCGACTGACAAAATTAATCTTCCCCAAAAAAGATTGAATTGCTTTCTTATTTACTTGTAAGGGCAAGTTCATTATAGCTACAACTCTCTCTGGATCTATAGAAAATCCTTATTTAGATACTATATGTCCCAATAATTTGCCTTGAGGTATAGTAAAGATACATTTCTTAGGATTCATGGATATTCCAAATTCTTAACATTTCTTAAAAATAGATTCTAAATGATCAAAATGATCAACAACATTCTTGGAAAAAATAGTAAGATCATCAAGATAAATTAGGATGATTTTATTTATAAGTTCCCCAAATGCTACATCCATAGATCTTTAAAAAGTAGCTCTAGCATTTGACAGGCCAAATGGCATCTTAGCATATGCAAATGTTCCCCATTTGGTAGTAAAAGTAGTCTTGTATTCGTCTTCATCAACCAACCAAATCTGATTGTATCCAGAGAAACTATTTAGCAAGGAAAATCTCTCTGATCCAGCTACGGTCTATAGAATTTGTTCCATAGAGGGCAAGGGATAATGATCTTTCAGAGATGCTCTATTCAAGTCTCTGAAATCTACATAGAGTCTTATGTCACCATTCTTTTTCCTGACTGGCACTAGATTTGATACCTAGGTTGAGTGTTTGATTGGAAAAATTATTTTAGAATCTAAAAGTTTCTGCAACTCATGTACCATTAGAGATTCAATCCTTGGATTTACTGGCCTCTGCTTTTGTTAGATCTTTCAGTCAGTTCTATTGTGTGCTGAATGATGTCTCTATTATATCCATGAAGGTCTTCATAACTCCAGGTTATGACTCTATCATATCTTTTGCATAAGTCAATTAGTCTTTCCCTTTCCTCTTGAGTTGCAGAATTTCCAATTTTTTATTTTCTCCCTTCACTCACCTCTATTTCAGAATAATCTAGTTTATTTACTTATATCCTTTTCTTCTCTAGGCCTACATCTTCTGGATCAAATAGGTTTTCTAAAGTGATCAATCCTTTGGGAAGCTTATTATTATTTAATTGTATGACTTGATCTCCATATGCTTCTTCAATTTTTGGTTGCAATTGATCAACAAATTCTCCTAATTTTTGCAAGAATGAGAGTACCTAAGAATCATTTTCAAATACTTGTCAATTCTCATCAAGTCCTCATTGTCTAGGATAGTTGGCCTTACTATAAATTTTACTGACTCATTGTTAACTAATAGGCCAGTTGCTATATCAAACTTTCAGCCAATCTGTGCCATCCTATCAGCTTTAGAATTTTGGGTTCTAGGAACTACTTCAATATTGAAAGTTTCAAAATCTTCTATTAAGTCCCAAATTCTGTGTCTATAAGATCTCATCCTTACATTTCTTGCTATTGCCTTTTCCCTAATTTGCTTCACTACTAATTCTGAATCTCCTTTTACACTATCAAATTCTTTATTCCCTTTTTCTTGGCTAATATGAGCCCATGAACTAAGGATTCATATTCATCATCATTATTAGTACAAGTAAATTGGAAACGGATAGCTCTCAAAATTTTCTCCCCATTTGGAGCAACAAGACAAATTCCTACTCCAGCACCACTTTTACTTCTAGCCCCATCAAAATTTAAGGTCCAAAATTTGGAATCTTTTTTATATTCTTGAGTAGTTGGTGTCTTTTCCTTTAAAACATTTGGGATTTCATGGTCTTCATAAAAAATGACATAAGTGCCTAGACTAGTAGAGTCATAATTTCCATATGGATCGCTATGCATCATAGCTAACAAATGGTTATTTTCCTCTTCTTGGTCATGTTCAGTCTGCTCACCCAACTCTTCAACGAGGACCTTTTCTTCATTATTTAGCATAGCATGAGCTGCTTCTAATTTTGTGGTTGGTTCATTGGTGATGTGATCCTTAGATAATGGCTCAGATAGTATTTTCATCTTTGAACTATGTTTGGTTTTTAGGATGAGGTGAGACCAATCAAGTGACATATATCCTCCTATTTTGGCTATGAAATCTGTGGATAAACATAGGCCAAATATAGGGGGTATATCTATGACTACTACATCTTGATTAACAATTCTATTGGGGCAAGTATATAATTGCAATGGAAGTTGTTTAATTCTCTCTATTATTTGCACTGATTTTCCATCCACCTTCATGACTCCTCTAGTAAGTGGCTCATACTTTATTTGTAAAGCATCAGCTATTTTCTTAGGCATCACGGTAGTACTAGCCCTTGAGTCTATCATCGCATTGTGCAATAGTTTCTTTCCAACTATCAAAGTTAAATAAAAGGGCTCTGGTTTGGATTTAATTACATCTACTGCATTGTTTAAAAAGGTTGTTGTCTTCAGAGGAACTATGTCCTTGAGCTTTTCTTTATCAATAAGTCCTTCTTTGGTGCCAGTATATTTAAGCACTGCTTGATCTTGCAGAGCTTCTTGTAACAATGACTTTTAATTAGGAATAGCTAATATGTCCCACATTGACACATGTGATAGGGTTCTCTTCAGTTGATCTACCACATTCACTAGTCATATTGTTTGAGTTCTTGGAAAATAGGAGTACTTTGCTTTTTCTTGAACTTGTCTAGGAACTACTTGGTTCTGCACTAGCTGAGGCACTTTTTTTATAGCAGTTATGTTTTGATGACTTTGAAATGGAGGAGGTCCCATAACTTCATTATTTGTGACTTCAGGCTATTCCATCATCCTTCTCTTTGATCTGGTATAGTAGTCTGATTGCACCACTGGTTTCTTGGAAGTATAAGCTTCATTCAAGAATACTGACTCTTCATCTTCAACCCATGAAAACAAGGCATGTTCAGGGACTATTTCTTCTTCTTGTTGTAAGAACATCCCTTGCATCTGAGCCATTAAGACTAAATTTTGCATACCAGGGGATTGATAGGCTTAAGTGTCAGAAGTACTTGCAAATTATCCATCCATTCTTTTTTACTTTGCTACCTTTTGTTATAGATTACCCATGGGACAATCTCTAGGCATATGAGCATTATTAAAAGGAAAACACCAGGCATTGGTGCTATCTACATAATTATTATGCCCTTAAACAATCTCTCTATTTGGATTGGGAGGAACAGTCTATGAGGTTGAGGGACTACAACTAATTGGTTTGCTAGCTGAGGGTTATTTTGCCTTTGATGACCCTGATACTAGTTTGGCTGTGGTGAAAATCTATTTCCTTGGTAGCCTTGATATTAGGGTTTAGGATAAGGATTTTGCTATCTTTTTATGTTAATTAACTCATTTTAAAATGTCCTTAAGATGTTCTTGATATCATCCATCTCATATGACTGGGCAGGGACAAGTTCTTTAGCAGGTTGTTGAGGATATGTGTACATAGACACAGGTGGAGCTATAGGATTAGGGGCTTCTTAAGGAAAAGGTAAGGTAATTTCTAGAAACATGGGCATGGGAGGCCTTGGGGGCAACTTTCCAGCATCTATTAAATTATTTTCAGCTCTGAATACATAGTCATAAGCTTCTGGTAGAGTCTGACCTCCAAGTGACTGAATCATTACTAATATGTCTGAATTTAAAGATTTAAGATAAAACACTATAGCCAAACCTGGTAATGGTCTTGTTGTAGTAGGGATTCTTTCCCAATTCTTTTGAAATATTGTATTGAAGTCAGTTATTGCTTCTTGTGGTGCCCTTTTAATAGTAATCAATTGTTGCAACAAAGAAGACTTATCACCCTTTTCTTCAAACCTTTCAAAGAAAATATCTCCAAGTTGAACCCATGTAGATATTGTATTTGGAGTCAAGGATTTGTACCATTCCAGAGCCTTCCCTTTAAAAGAAGCTGCTAAAAATCTTATAGCCACATTATGTTGGGTGACCACATGTATAACATAGACATCAGACACATCGTGCAGATGTTCTTCAGGTGTTTTAAAATCTTGCCCACTAAATTTGGGCAGAGCTTTCAAGGCATTTACTAGAATAGGGTCCCAAGTGGCTGGGGGTATTGGGAGGATCAAAGGATTGTCAGTGTTCCAACTTGCATAATTTCTTGGGGGTATAGGAGCTCCCATATTTACTCTTGGTATTGGTATAAACCGATTGACTCTTCATCCTAGACTAGTTATCAAAGGTGGAAAAAGAATACCTAGATTTACAGTAGATAGAGATCTTGTTACTGGTCCACAACTCTGACTCCTTGTATCTCTCTAGTTCATATGGTCTTGAAAGAAAATTCAAGATGGTATCCCATCAGGCATGCCAAAAACTATTGATGATTAAAATTGTGTTGTTTCTAACACCAACAATGAGAAGTTTCAGGAATATGGGACTTGCAACCTGAAATAAGCTCCAAATTTTAAAGAAGCTGGTTCTTCTTTATCTCAAAAATATTTTGACAGAAAATGATAGGAATTAAACAAAAACACAAATGCAATGAAAGAAAATTTAACTATGGTGATGCGCTTGAGTTTAATTTGACCCTTAATTCTTAAAGCACAGTAAATCTATCTTTAGGATTCAATGACATTAAAGAGCAAACAAGGCATGATCAATGTAAAATATGAAAATAGATAGAATCAAAGGCTCACAACTTAGATGATTTTGGCAATGACATAGAGAATCTCAACAAAGGCATAGAATTCAGTATTCTCATTAATTTTCTAGTTACATAAAAGGCACAGAAACATGCACAGTTATACAAACTTTCTAACTCAAGAAAACAAAACAAAGGTAAATGATATTACTGGCCACAGATAAAAGTCTAAAAATTTTGATAACAATTTCTCACAAAAAAATCTCTCTATCTTCTAATCCTCCTTTTTTTGGTGATCTCTGCACCCCTATTTATAGCATCAAACTAGCTCTAGATTGTCTGCACGTTCCCAATCCAATGACCTAACTAAATTCTAACTGAACTAGAAGTGTCTAACACAGGATATTTCATGGATCTAAAATGTTCTGTCTCCCTGCAAGTTCATTGGCTGAAATAGATACACAAGATACTTCCCACTATGAAACAGGTGAAGACACTTGGCTGCTTCACTTACTCTACTTGAAAACCTTCTTATTATTTAGGAGGCATTGGAAAATGACACTTGGGATGTTTTGCAGCACTTATAAAAGATGCATGACACTTTTCGCATAACCTATACTCTTTATTGTGTCTTTGTTTAGGAGTGTTCTGTGTTTGACATCTGTTGCAGTCCACTTCTTCAAAACTTTGGCAACTTATAAAAAATGGGACCCACATCACTTCTCACTTGAGCAACTTCAAAAAGGGAACAGGGATAGGTGGCACTTTCCATGAATCTTTAACAAGAGACATGTGGCGGTCTCTACTACTTTTAGCTATCTTTTGAGAATCCTGTGGAAGGTGACACTTGTTGGTCTCCACGTTGCTCTATCTATACTATAGAAACATTCAGGCCTCATTTCATATTTACACATATGGCAATGCTTGGCAGCTTCTACTTGCCTCAGAAATAAAACCCAGGACCCACCACATTATTTACTTATTAATGAAATAAAGTGAAGATATTTCAAATGTTGACACATGATGGCTTTCACTTTCTTCAGCTAGGGATATGTGGCATCTTCTGTTGCTTTTATAAAATCATATTGAAACCTTTCGTAGTTGCCACTTGGCACCTTTCACTTGATCCTAAGAAAAGCTTATTGAAAGGAAGCTTTCGAAACATATAAGAAACATGAGACATGGATGATGACACTTGTTGCACTCCGCTGAGTTACTATGGGACACGTGGCATGTTTTGACCAACTTATAGAAATCTTGAAATGTGCCTCAACCGATGACACTTAGTAGCTTCCACATGATTTTGACACTTAGATAAAATTTAGGCAAAAATAAATTTGAGCCCACGCTCTGAGTCAAAAAACTTCATTGTCTCGAACCAAAGCACACAAGGACAAAACTTGGAGTGCATAACTAAAACTTAGAAAATGAAAAATGTAGATTTTTTTACTCTATACTCATACTATCAAAACAACCCATACTAGTTAGTCTCTATAGGAATAATCTAGTTTTGGTCACTTTTTTAGATCATAGTTATCTTATTATATTATCTTTTACACTATTTCTAGTCATTCTTATTTTTTAATTATCTCTATCATAATTCAAGTACTCCCAAAATCTGGTATGCATATCTAAATTCCATTTTTTAATTATCAATAGTTCAAAGTACTTCCATTCAATAACCTATTAGGTAACACTATGGAATGCCTTTATTTACATGTTTTTATTGTATTTGTATTATATTTTCCATTATGCTCAATTCTTTGATGAGTAGTGTAGTTTCCTTGACCTAATCAACTTTTGTTTGAGCCATTAATTCATTTAAATTATTTATTACATCATCTATTTGGATTCGAGTATTATCAATGAAGTCTTGGATATAATGTTTTAAAGTAACGCACTTGATAAAACATAATAGTGTGTCCCATGTTTTGTCTTAGAGAGGTCACCTCAACATGAAATTTCAGATATTTATGTATTCCATAGGTAATTGTGACAAAATAGTATAAAAATTGGGAATGTTGTAAGTTAATGAAATGTTGCAATTTGAATGTAGATTATATCTATATATACATTTTTATTTATTATTTTTTTGTTACATTTTTTCATGGTGTTTTTTTTTGGTATAAAAAATACAATAGAGTTTTTTTACTCCCTCCCACATATCTTTCTCAATTTTTTTTATAGATTTATTGGACGTATGCTCGTAAGACATAGATATAAAGGAAAACTATTTTTTTGTAATTTGTTTATCAATATAATTTTTATTAACTATTTATGTATTAGCCCTTGAAATATAGAATTTTTTATCTCATTCCCTCACATTTATATGTCAAGATGTTTCAATTAAATGATTTTTTTATTAATAGAACAAGGACATTGAAATCTAAGGTTTTATATTTTTTCAATATTATTCACACAATCTCATATTTTTATCAGTGCCTTGAAAAAATGGTACCATTTTATATAAATGATCCTCATTAATTAAAAATTAAAAATCAACAATAAATAATATTTCAAATTTAAAAATTTAATATTTTTGGAAACCTCATAGAGAAAACTATTTATATGTGGATGTTTATATTTTTATTGGTTGAGTTGATTGAAAATCATGTGCCTCAAAGTCATATTTTTAAAATAAATTAATGTATTTTTTTTACAATAAAAACCCCTTTAGAATGAAATGATTTTGAACAAAACCCTTTATAATGATTTTTTTTCGTTGAAACCCTTTTGTTATAAAGGGTATCTATATAAACCCTTCCTCACCATATTTAAGGCAAAAATAAACCACCAACATGTAATTCACTTTGCATTTTTTAAGCATTTTTGTGTGTTTGACTCTTTTAATATAATGTGTTATTGTATATGTATATGTATATAGAGAGGGTTATTGATTATAAACCCCTCCTCATTTACTTATTAAAAAACCTAAACCACCATACCACCACCAACATGCAACTCACTTTACATTTTATTTTGTTTTACTTGTTTATTATCATGCATACTTCTCTCTCTCTCTATGTGCAATACATGTTTTCATTATCTATGATTTAAAGTAGATAATAAATATACAAATATTAAATTTTTATTATAAATCTTTTAAATATATAATATGTATTATTATCTTATTTTTTTAATGTTTTAAATGTTATATCTAAATAGGCAATAAATATGTAAATATTCTAAATTTATAATATTTTTTCTTTTTAAAAACAATATGAAAAAAACATTATAGTGTTCGTTGGTTTGTGTTGCCTTGGTTTGGTGTTGAAGGATTTTATTTTGTTGTCACATGGGTTTTAAGTAAACATTTCCAAGAAAAAATAAGTATAAGGAATCACCACCTATATTTAAAAAATTATTTATAACTAAACCCTTCCCATTTAAAACCTTTTTAATAATAACGCCATGGGTTTCAAATGAAACAGTTTCATTCTAAACACTTCATAATTAATTTTTTTTATTTTAAAGCCTTTCTATTATAGGAACAATTACTAATAACTATTTATTGGCACACAATATTGTGCACACACCCATATATTTTTGAATAATTTCATGTGACTTTATGATAATAACAAAAAATTTAATGCATTAGTATAACAATTCTTAGGGAATGCCCTGGATGGATCCAAATCCATAATATGAGATAAAATATAAACATATTCCATTCATGCAATTGTTTGAGAAAATTATGAGGACATTCACTCAACCTTGTAATGTTTTTGTGTTCTATTTTTTTATAACACTATTTGGTTAGGTGGTTGTTTCACTACATTCACTATGTTATTTGGATTATTACTAGGTAAAAAATTATTTTTATTACCTTTATCATTGAAAATAAACTTACCTTTAAATTTTTATCAACTAGAGATAGAGGCATTTGTCTCATATTTAAGCATGTTAGCTTATATATACTTGATGTATTAGTTTTTCATCACATTCAAATGGTCATAAAAATATGGGCACATGTTTATGACTTCATTTTTTTTAATAAATATAAGTAAACTTTGAGAAAATATACATTATAATTCATTATCAGATAATCGGTGAGTCATTTTTATAACCATGGTCTTGAATATAAGCACATAGTCACTAACACTCTCACTGGGTCCTTATTTTATTTGATAATATTATTTAAATGTAAATTCCATACTAATGATATTTAAAAAACAACATAAGAAATTATTAGCTAAAGTGGTTAAATAATTCATATGTCCATTTGGAAAGGCATATAACCATAAAAAATCATAATATGGTAAACATTTATATAACTCCTTAATCATTACGTTATCATTGTGACAAAATATTATTTGATACATGGTGTGAAGGGTCTTATATTTCATTGATTAGTTCAAAATTTGGAACAAAATATCCTATTTGAAAAGGGTAATCAATAACTTCACAAGGCAAGAGATTAAGTAAAGTATCATGAGAATTAACCATGTTGCTTAGATTTTAAGATTTTTGGGAAAGAAATTTAACTTTTTATCTTACATCATGCAATGTTTGCATCATCTTTTCTAATTCAAGGGTGATAAGAGAGGTGGCAGTATAATATGTTGGAGTAAAATAATTATTTAAGGAATAAAACTGAGCATTGTGAACAAGAGAAAAAAAAATGAGAAGCATGTTAAGAAGGTTACTGAATATGAGAATCAGGAATGGGAGGAATTAGGAGACCTTGAGAAGAAATCAAACCATTTTAAAAATTAATAAAATAATTAACAAAAGTGGAAGTAATAAAAATAAGAAAGAGAATGGTTTCATAAGGAAGTTATAAAATGACAAAATTATGAGGCATGGAAGGCGATTATATAAGAAATTGATCTATAGTATTTTCATTCAAATATTTATTATTCACTTTGAAAAGAATATCTTGGATTTGTGGTTATATTGGAATATCTTTATTTGGGTTTGGAATAGGACATATTTAAATGCATATAAAAATCATCTATTTCCCTTAGATTGGTCGTGACATGTTTCTTAAACATTCAAATGTTTCTTAAACATTCAAATGTTTTTAGCTCTTACATTATCATTATGGTGTTCACTATTATAGGCATTGTAATATTGAGACCCATTTAAGAAATTATCATTAAAATTAATTTAAACATCATTAGTATAAGTAACATTAATATCATTGAGTGTAGACATCAATTTTGGTACAAGTACACATATCTATAGTCTCCTTATATGTATATACCTTTTCATTGAGAATTAGACATCTAGTGATGCAGTTTCTCATGGAACTCTTCAATTCCATTTTGTCTCACTTGATTTAGCTATCCCCCAAGCCTATATGTTACTTTTTTATCTTCATCCAATGTATGTTAGGGATATATACCTATTATTCCTATTTTTTGTATGTTTTCATCCCCTAGACACTAGTGTTGATGTTAGCATCCAAAGTTAATACAACTATCTAGGCTTATATTTTTTTCATTTTCTATCTCTTTCAATTTGTGACCATTTTGTTAGCCTTCCTTTCCCATCCTATGGTCTATTTTTTGCATCTCAATAGGTTATAATTAAAAATCAAATAGTTCATATATAAAGGCTATAATATAATTAACACACATAACAATTTGAAAAGGAAACCCTCTAATATGAAAGTATTGTTTATTTTTAGCTATCAAATTGTACTATAAAACTAAATTAAATATTAAAATAATTCTAAAGTTCAAATATACTATTGCATCCATTGTATTAAGGGTTATTAAGATAAATAATATATAGTGTCACTATTACAATTCCACACACATGCACATGAGGGATAACTAAATGTGAGTTTGAGGCCTTCTATTGAGTATTGAATATGTAGGTAGAATTTAGAAATAAAATGGGTTGATAGGGCTAGCTATACTCACATTACTAACCCATTTTTCTGAGATCATAAGAGGTACAATCAAGAGGAACTATGTTTTTTCTTATTATTTAGATCAGCGACACAAGAAAACAAATCCCGTGATGTGAAATAGTTATAGAGCTCATAGCATAGGCTTGATACAAATTTTTAACCTTTCATGTATATATCCTTAACAAGACTCCTAAATCAGAATTAGACACTAGCATCGACATTACTATACCTAGAAAATGCAACTATTCAGTAGGCAAAATAGTCAGAATATAGAGAGAACAAAGTCAAGACCTTTAAGATAGTCATGTGATGATTCTTGATCACTGCCACATTTCAAAATAGAATATAAAATAAGAGATGATTTCCTTATCTTTTGGATACTCATTAGTTTTTGTATTTATTTCACACACTTAAATAAGACATATTATCAAAATATTATATTCCATTGCTAAAATCAAAACATTACTTTATTATATGCAAATAACTTTGGTACTTGTATGTTTATCTTATGAATCCAAAAACACTAAAACATTTTATGAACCTAACGTGTTGTCAGATTTTGGATCTCATGATTATAGATCTCTAGATACTAATTTTATCTTCGTTTGGTTACATCGATGGTATTATTTTTGTTTGATCCAAATGTCATGTATAAAATACTTGTTAAAAAGGGATGCAACCACCTAGATGCTTATGGGTTTGACTTCAAATTTACTATGGTGAATTTAGATATGGGTCATGGACTGTCACTCCACATGAATTTTAAAAATCCTAATTATTCATCATCATGGTGACCTTAGGGAAAAATATGAGAGTGCACACAACCATCATACATAAGTACATACAAAAGATACATTGTTAGAGAAGACTGATAAGCTCCCAAGTATATTTCATTTATCATTTGCAAAGGTCAAGAGATGTAAGAGAAAGATAATGATAAATATCATTGCATCTTCTCTCCCTCATTTATAAATTAAAATTTAAAGTGAACATAACATTCTTCCTCCTCATAATGCTACAAATGAACTAGAAAATATTTCTTCCATTCCATCCTTTAAACTTTATGATACAAAATAACAATTGATTAAAGGGTAAATTCTTCCCCCTAGTCTTATTCAATGTTAAGATATTTTTATTGACACTAATAAAAATATATATGTAATCCAACATGAGATACTTACCTCTTTAACCATAAACAACCCTTTTTAATAAGAAATAAAAACATGTGATCATTTACCCATCGATAATGAAACAAAATCAATTATTCCTATGTTCCATGTCCATGTTAATTTACAACCACTAAAAAAATGTCAACCTAATCTTATGACATGTTAAATATCATTACTACCATATAAGGATTGCAATAAGTTGTCAAAACTCTTAAACTCCAAGTTTCTTCTATTAATGTTATTCTTGAGGAGAATACATTAACCAAGCAACCTCTTATTAGGAGTGTATTTGAGCATCCTTATCCTTCACACTTTATTATTCCTGAGTTTTACTCCTTTAATGGTCAAGGGGACCCTACTTATCAATTACAACAATATATACATTCTTTTGAACATTGGGCCCAAAATGCAAGCTTAAAAGCTTTCCATCGTAGCTTAAACCTAGGGGCTCTTGACTGGTTTTATATTCTTCCAAGTGGTTCATTAGAAAATTTCAAAACACTTTAATATGTGTTCCTATCATTTTTTTATAGTTATACCTTACATAAATTATGTTCAGAAAACTTGAAAACATTGAAAAAAAATAGAAAATTAATCTCTAAAGCAATATATCATTTGATTTAAGGATGATTTGTATTCATTAAATTATATATCTTCAAATTTAGAAGTATAATTTATATTTAGCATAAGTGTTCTATATCCACTAAAATAAAGAGCATTACATAACAATTTTTCTTAACTTGAGACATTATATGGGTATTTGCACTCTCACAAATACTCAAACCAAGTAGCCAATATCCTCACTAGAAATAATGCATAATAAAAATCCTTGTTTTTAGGACAAATATACAAGTCACAAAAGAGCATAAAACAATTAAAAAACCTTCTTCAAAACTAAAAAATATGTAAAAATACAAACAATAAACATGTTGAACACAAGGAAGGATCATCCTTATAGAGTATCTCCTACAATTATATCATATACCTCTACTAAATGGCATCCTCTTTAATTTTATCTATATCGATATAGACCACATGACATATTGTGAAATTTTTTGGAGTAATGAATGATCACACTCCCTCATAATTCATATTGTCCACCACATCAGTCTAGAAAGGAAAAAGAACAACACTTTTACACTTATCATAATATTAATGGACATCAAGGTGACGAGTGTTTTACTCTTGGTTAAAATATTATACAGTTAGTTGATCATAGAATCATTGCATGTCAAAAAGACATATCTAAACCTATTCCAAACACTTCTCCTAGAGGCTCATCTAAGAGGGTTGATACATCCCATGATGTTCCTTTTGAGGAACACATGGTCCATCTGCCTTCATAGAATAATACCATTAGTAGAATTCTTTCTCTTAGAATACTCTTTCCTAGAACTGATCTCTCCCACACTGATCCTACCAAGGAACCATTGGTCATTTAGGTCCTTCATAAAGATACGTAAGGAGAAGGTTAAGTTACATAGTAGATATGGTTACCTAAAAAGATACATACAAATTCACAATACATTTCTATAGATACTTCAGAGACCTTTAAATAAGCACATTTAGTACTCTGATTCCCATATGAACATTATAGTCATAGTTTATTATTTCCATCTAGATTTCATCATATATAGTGATTTATTTATTCATAATATAATCAATTAATTTCAAAAAATATATTTGTTACACAATTTACCAAATCATAACATACACCATAGAAATAAATGCAATTACAAACTATATAATGACCAACAAAGAATAAAATAGTACAAATCCATTTGAAACCAAATAAAAACCATGTGAGAAATAACATATATATAATTTGATACAATGTTTAGACAAATAATCACATCAATTATATGTTGGGGGAGTATCCCCAAGTATGTAATCCTCATGACTATCAATATCCATAAATCTAACATTTTTCAATGTAGACACACCAGGATCTAACTAAGGCCCACATGCATGTGATAGCACACATACATTTTCTCCTCAAAATAACCTAAATACTGCACTATATCCTTATATTCCCATCATAAACTATCATAATAATCAATTAGAGTCTACATAATCTCATTGGCACTCTATCGAGGGATGTCAAAGCTATATAGCTTAGCATGTAATTGTTCATGCTCAGTAGAAATAGTATTATATGTTACCAAAAATCTCATAATAGGATTTAATAATGGTACATGGGAACCTACAATGTCAATGAACTTTTGAATAAATCCATATCTAGCTACATTCATCGAGATGCTATATGTGAGGGCCTATATCACCTAATCCACCATCATCACCCAATCCTGGTTACTTAGAAACATTTGAGATACCATATCAGTTGGCCATGTATATGAAATCAAATATTTTACCTAATATTATAACCAAATAAAATTTAAAACTCAAAAATTATGGTACTCACATGTCACCCTAATGTTCACCTTATCCACTAGTGATGGTCCTGTAGGAGCACCATCACCTGTCTCACCACTTATCTCTCCTCCTACACCACCCTATGATGCAAGAATGAAACCTAGGGGAAAATCTGATTAGA
>JARHVA010007088.1:220000-235000 GCA_037957365.1 Torreya grandis
TTTGGGTGGCCTCAAAGATAACATCCAATTTGAGGTTCACATACTTCATCCCAGTAATGTATCTAATTCCACACTAAGGTCATGACTAGCTAAGGAAAAAGAATTTATCAAACTAATACCTTTAACTAATGTGTATGAACACACCTTCCCAATCCCATAATTTCCACATCCTACCAAACTAACTTCTAAACAACTTAAATAAAAGCATGTAAAACGTTTATGTTTTAGATGTGATATAAAATGGATCAAAATGCATCAACATCCTAAAAAGAATTTGTTTTACATTAAAGGTGCCAATGAGAATGAATAATATTATGAGGCTTTAGGGGTATGTTTGGAAGAACCTAAGGATGGATCTGGAGATTTTGAACCTACTATTTCCTACCATGCACTTTCAATCATTATTATTACTAAAACTCTTAAGGTGGTGGGTTTATTGAAGAAATAAAAGCTGATTGTGTTAATTGACTCTAGGAGTAAACATAACTTCATCAACAATAAGTTGGATACTAATTTAAACTATTTCATTCACCTAACTCAAAAATTTTAGGTGATGATTATAGATGGTACTACAACCAACTATTTTAGAAAATGCCATAGTATTAAGCTTTCTATGGGAACTATTTTCTATATTCTTCTATGTTTTAAATCCTCATGGGAAGAATTAAAATTGTTTTGGGAGTGTAGTGGTTCATCACTTTGGGCACTATTGAGATTGATTTTTAGGAATTATTCATGAGATTCCATTTAGAAGATATGACCTTTAAACTACACAAATAATGGACTAAATCTCCACACATGTTCAATTCTCATTAAATGATGAAGGGTCTAAGAAAAGGTGTAAAAGGATTTATGGCACACTTATTTTCCATAGAAGTTCATACAACCAAGGAGTCTTCACACCCTCACTTAAAAAGGGCATTTGATGACCATTCTATTGTTTATGGTGACATGGCAAGAGGACTTATTCTAAGATGTGCACATAATCATGCCGTCAAGCTCATAACAAGAAGTGAACCACCAAACATTAGACCCTACAAGTATCCCTATGCCTAGATGGGTGAAATTGAAAAGATGGTACAAGAGATTTTGGAAGTAGGATTCATTCGACACAGTCGAAGTGAATATTCTTCCCTAATGGTCATGATATGGAAGAAGGATGATAGTTGGAAAATGTGACCAAACTATATAGAGATAAATAAGTACACCATCAAAGATAAGTTTCTGATTCTATTAATTGAAATTTTTTTATATGAATTATATGGTGTTGTTTATTTTACCAATTTAAACCTTTTCTCTATGTATCATTAGAATCACATCTGTAATGAGGACATACCTAAAACAACTTTCAAAACCTATGAAGGCCATTATGAATTTATGTTTATGATTTTTGGCCTCACAAATGTACCATTTATAGTTCATAGTATGATGAATATTGCTTTTAAGGAATTTTTAAGAAAAGTTGTATTATTTTTTTATGATATCATCATCTATAGAGAAAAATTTGTAGAATGTTTGAAGCATGTCAAATAGGTAATTTTGATTCTAGAACAACATCATATTTATACAAAACCTTCCAAATGTGTTTTTGGTGTCCAATAGGTGGAGAACTTAGGTCATATTATTTCACATGGACTGAAATTTGAGCCTAAAAAAATCCAAGTGATAATGGTGTGGCAGGTTCCCAAGAACCTCAAGAATCCTCAAAGATTTATAGGGCGAACTAGTTACTATCACATGTTTGTCAAAAATTACGATAGAATTGTAGCCACATTGACCTCTTTACTTAAAAAAAGTCTCCTTTTAGTGGCTTGATTCATATAATAAAGCATTTGAACAATTGAAAATGACTATGTGGACAAATCTAGTTTTGGCTAATCTTAATTTTTCAAATACATGTGTTGTGAAGTGTGATGCATAAGGATATGGCATGGGGGATGTACTCATTTAATAAGGTAAAACACTTGCATTTGAAATTTTACAACTAAATGGAAAAATAGGATCAAACCAATCTATGAGAAAGATATGATGGTTATTCTACATGCAGTAAAATAATAAAGACCTAATCGAATGGGTCGTTACTTTTAGATAAAAATTGATCATGATACCCTCAAATATTTTTTGAAGCAATAGTTATCATCTTAAATATGATAAAAATGGGTGACTAAAATTTTAAGATATGATTTTGAAGTAGTGTATAAGAATTGAAAAAATATTGTGGTGTTATATGACATCTCTTGATGGGATGAATCATTTGAGGAATTGTTATGTGCCATGACCATATGGTAGGTAGATAGGCTAGATGAAGCAAGATCTGAATGAGAGAATGATAGTGCTACCAAGGATTTGATTCAAAATATTTAGTATGGTTTTGAAGAATTTAAAAAATTTACATGGAGGGAGAACACATTATTGTATAAATATAGATTAAACATTTGTAAGCATTCTCTCCTCAAACATAAAAGTCTTTAGGAACATCATGCCTCTCCACTTGGAGGTCATTATGTATTTTTTGAAAACATATCATAGAATCAAGTAGGATTTATTTTTTGAAGGACTCAAGGGGGATGTCCATAAATATGTGGTTGAATACATGGTATATCAATAAAACAAAGGTGAAACCATTAAGAGCCTAGGTCTTTTGAAACCTTTATCCATCTCTATCTAGTGTTTGGAGGAGGTTTTCATGGATTTCATTACACGGTCACCATGATCTGAGTTTAAAAATGTTATCATGGTAGCTGGGAATCGACTTACCAAGTATGCTCAACTTTATTCTATATCACAATCATTTTTTCTAGTAAAGTAGCTTCTCCTTTTCTCAATACATACTTCAAAAATTGCATGGTATTCCAAATATAATTGTAAGTGATTGAGATCCCATATTTAATATTAATTTTTAGACTAAAATATTTTCATGTTTGGATACCTAGTTGAATATTAACTCATCCTATCATCCTCAATCTAATTAAAAAACATAGGTAGTCAATAAATGTCTAGAAGGGTATCTTCATTGTTTTGTTTCTAACAAATAGGACAAATAGGTTCATTAGTTTCCACATGTTCAATGGTGGTATGATACTTATTTTCACACTTCTTCTAGGATGTCTCCCTTTATGGCATTATATGGGTATCACCCCCCATCCATCACTTCAACTTTGTTACTACATCTTAAGGTTTGAGATGTTGAGAAACACATTCACCAATAAAATGAGGTCCTATTCAGTTTATGAGAGAATTTAGTAATTGCACAAAATATAATGATACAATAAATAGATCAACACCATAGGGAGAAACAATTTTTCATAGGTGATTAGGTCTTTGTGCATTTTTATCCATATAAATAGATATCTCTTAACCAATATGAAAAGTATAATAGGTTATCACCTAAGTTTTATGGCCCTTATCAAATCTTGCAAAAAAATAGTAGTGTTGCTTAAAAGCTATAATTACATCCATCCACTCATATAAATCTAACATTCCATGTATCTCTCCTAAATAATGTAATTGGACATAGAATTTACATTTAGACTAATTTACCTATATTAGATGAAGAAGGATGAGTCATTATGGAACCTAAAGAGATCGTTCACACATGTAATAAGTATCTACGAACTAGAGCCATGAAGGAGTATTTGATCAAATCAAACAATCTACTTTCTAAAGATACACCATGAGAGGATGAAGTATTCCTATAATAACATCCTAGTTTTATTCAAGATTGAGGATAATGTTGTTTTGAATGGGATGGAATGATACACCCTTAACCTATAGTGCATCTAGGGATATGTGTGGATGACTTATGGATTACACACCTTCATATTATATTGTTTCACTAATCTATGTTCTTAGTATGGTCCACCTATAAAATAACCTTGGCTAAGTAAAGTATATATAAGAGGTAGTGGTTAGTCTTTTATAATTATATTAAAAATTATTTTCTAATTGTATTTTTGTGGAGATTACCACATAGAAGTGGCTCAATCATAATATTCAAGTATTCTTTTGTTTCACTCATTGTTATTATGTATGTATTTATTCATCTCTTAAATATACTATATATAATTCTATTGCTATGAATCATCTAAGTATTTTGATTACACTCTTAATGGCCAAAACACCACTCTTCCTATTCTGGGTTGGGGACATGATCACCTCTGAACTCTCCTTACTCTAGGTACAACACCACCATGGTGAAAAACAATGGACACCTTATAGTCTCACTCATATTTATGGCCAAAAAATTGATGAGGTTGCAATCCATCTATCTACTTCTCTATTTTCCATCACTCCAAAACCATTTACTACATGACACATACACACGAGTATTTTATCCATGATCTTTCATTATGCTTATTTTAATTATTTATTACATAAATAATATTTACATTGATTTAATTTATGGCATATTCTTGGTTTTCAGTAATGTTCAAATGAAATATTTAACTAAAAAACTCAAGTTAACACAAGGTGTGTTGTCCACACCACAATATGCATTTTCTTTCCTTTAAAGTAGTAATTCAAGTTTTTATTGAATTATTATATTAAAGGGGGATATGTAAACACCCATTTTTTTATAAGTAAAAATATTTATAGTCTCGTTGTATGTATATAAATTTTCACTAAGAATTAGATAGATAATGACATGGTCTCTCATGGACCTCTTCAGTTCTATCTTATTTCACTTTATTTACTTGCCCCTCAGGCTTGTATGTTTTGTTTTTTTATATTCATCCAATGTATGGTAGGGATCGATACCTTTTTTTCATGTTTTATATATGTTTTTATCCCTTTTACTCTTTAATCCATGTTGGATACTAGTTTTGACATTAGTGTCTAAATTTGACATAACTGTCTAGGCTTATCTTTTTATCCTTTTCTATATCTTTGACTTTTTGACTTTTGTTAACCCTCTTTGCCTATCCTATGGTCATATTTTTGCATGTCACTAGGTTATAATTCAAAATCAAAAGATTCCTATATATACAAAGGTTATAGTCTAAATAATTATTTGAAAAGGCAACCCTCTTCTTTCCTTTAAAGTAGTAATTCAAGTTTTTATTGAATTATTATATTAAAAGGGGAAATGTAAGCACCCATTTTTGTATAAGTAAAAATATTTATAGTCTCGTTGTATGTATATACCTTGTCACTAAGAATTAGAGAGATAATGACATGGTCTCTCATGGACCTCTTCAATTCTATCTTATTTCACTTTATTTACTTGCCCCTCAGGCTTGTATGTTATGTTTTTTTATCTTCATCCAATGTATGCTAGGGATCGATACCTTTTTTTCATGTTTTATATATGTTTTTATCCCTTGTACTCTTTAATCCATGTTGGATACTGGTTTTGACATTAGTGTCCAAATTTGACATAACTGTCTAGGCTTATCTTTTTATCCTTTTCTATATCTTTGACTTTGTGACTTTTTTTAACCCTCTTCGCCTATCCTATGGTCATATTTTTGCATGTCACTAGGTTCTAATTGAAAATCAAAAGGTTCCTATATATACAAAGGTTTAGTCTAAATAATAATTTGAAAATGCAACCCTATACTTAGAAATATTATTTAGTTAAAGCTATAAAATTGCACTACAACACTAAATTATATATTTTAAGTATTTAAAAGGTCAATTATATTATTGCATCACTTGTACCAAGGGTTACTAGGATAAAGAACACATTTTTGCACTATTATAATTCCACAAAAATGCATAGGAGGGAGAACTACATATGAGTTTGATGCCCTCTTTAGATTATTGGGTATGTAAGCATCACCTAGCAATAAACCATTTTGCTAGGGCTAGATCAACTCACGTTACTAACCCCTTTTTCAAGTCAAAAGAGGTACAATGCAAATTAACTAGGTTTTTCTGAAACATAGGAAGATAGATACAACGATGTGAAATAGTTATACAAGTCATAACATAGGCTTGTTACAAATTTTAAACCTTTCTTATACATATCCTTCATTAGACTCATGTGTCATAATCAAAAACTGGCATAAACATTACTTTCCCTAGTCAACATAACTATGTGATAGGTAAAATATTTGGAATACATAGTGAACAAAGTCAAGATATTTAGGATAGCCTTGTGATGATTCTAAATCACCACCACATTCTAGAACATAAATAAAAATAAGATATTCTCTCTTTATTCCTTGGTCACTTGATACTTCTTGTATTTATTACACATGCCTAAGTAAGACATATTATCAAAATACTATAATAGATAGCTAAAATATGAACATTACTTGATTGCATTCAAATAAATTTATTGACTTTATGTTTCTCTTATGAATTCAAAAGCATTAAAACATTGAGATACACTCTTTTATTTCAAACTTCTAAATTTTATCAAAAGAATTTAAAAAAAAAATTAGGAACTTCATCTAATTGGGCTTATAGATCTAACTTATTTAGGTAGTATAAGATGAAAACATATGTAATATGAAAATTTTAAAATATGGAAGCAAATACAAGTACAACGAACTAGAGTTTAAATGTAACACACAAGGACTAAGGCTAATGATTAAAATAAATATCTTAATCCTTATATCAGTAAAATCTACAAAAATGGAAGCATGACCTAACCCTAAGAATATAAGAGAGCATGGTTTCACTAGGTAAAATAGCATCACAATGCAATTGACATCTATATCTATAAAACATTGCAACTCGGCCTAATAAAATCTAATCAAATAAAATAGTAAATCAAGCCTAATTTGCATAATAGAGTATACTACAATCAATAGTAAATGACAATAGAAGGTTAAATAATAATATTTTATTTGTTTCAAATATGGAGATAATCATCAAAAATAGATAGTGGAAAATAGGTGTAGACATCAAGGTGAATAAAATTCAAAAAACTCAAGACAAACATAAATTATTTGTTGGAGTGCACTCTTTAAGAATAGTGACAACATTTTTAGAAAATCAGTTCATTTTTGTCTAATTGTAAATTTAGGAAAATCAATTTTATGGTCATTGTTTAGCTAGTTCAAAGCTCTAAAAATTGTCACTTGTTTTTTTTTAATTTCACTAGATCTCTATGAAATTTGTCTCCTTCTCTGCAACCCTTACAACTTATCACATACTGATAAATAATGTGGGATTGATTTGGGTTGGGCCTATGTTAGCCTTCCATTATTATCAAGTCTTTAGGTTGGATATTTTGGAAAGCATTGCTCAATCAAACTTAGCAAGAAATTCATGAATGTAACACCTAGTTCTATACGACTTTTTTTACTATAATGAATAAGCAGAAAAGGAAATAAATGATTCAAATCTTATTTCAATTCTACTTTAATAATTTATAATAGATCCTTTAAATAAATGTGTTACTATCCATTGGTTGAACCTATGTTATCCTTACATTACTATAATCCCCTTATGCTAGAATAAATTCAAAAAACATCGCTCAATGGAATAAATAATAGGGGAACATAAGGCATGAGAGATCTAAACAAGATTAAAATAACCCACACCAAAACCATACACTATATGGTTTTGGGAAATAGACCCAAAACCTAGGAAAATACGCAAAGGAGGATAGATAAAGGGAAACATGGGAACATGGTAGAATATTACCAAAACATAGAGGAAAATGTACTAATAAGTTCTTAATATGTACCAATAATCAATAAACATAAGTATCCTAAAACAATATAATTCTATGAGTAATTATTAGTATAGATTAAAATTACGTGCTTACATGGTATGATATATAAAAATCTAATGGTGGATGTTCTTTTCAAAAGTGTAACAAAACATTCCCATTGATTGATGCACATTATGTGTATGGTTATTAAAATGACTGGAATGAATCATCAAATACACTGATTTGTAAGTTTATGGGTTAGGAAACATGTGATTAAGATTTATAGTCTCGGGTTGTAGGGAATTGGAAATAAAGGGAGACATGGATATCTATTTTGGGTCAAAAGGCTTATTCATTAATGTTTTCAACTCTGAAGAAGATGAGACTCAAGTATTCAAACATGGACCTTGGGTTTTTAGTAGATTAGGTCTATTCATGACCCTATAAAACACTAACTTTGATTTCACACAAGAAGATCCAAAACGTGGTCCAGTTTGGATAAGGCTACTTAACCTTCCCGTACATTTATGGGTTGAGACCATTTTTAATCAAATTGGTAACCCCCTTAGATAACTGATGCACGTTTACACTGAAACCTCTATGGAAAGTCATATTTTTTATAATATCTATATGTTCAAATGGATGTTAGTAAACTCCTTCCTAAAAGCATCTAGTTAAAATCTGTAGAAGAAGACATGTTTTAATAGTTGTAGACTATGAAATTCTTCCCTTTTGGTGCTTGATGTGCCATACCCAAAGACATCACGTTCGAGATTGTCTTGTAAGAGTAATGGTCAAAGAGAAGATTCAAAAAGACGATTTTCAAGAAGTTGGCGAGAAATGAAAAAGGCCCTTGAATTAGAGGAATTTCAAGAAATTGAAAAGAAAAAGAAAAAAGGCCCTATGTAGTATTTGAATGAGAAGGAAAAAATTCAAGATGGCTTGACTTCTATCCCTTTTACAGTTTTAGGAACCAAATCTGGTGGCAAAGAGGTAATGGCCTCATCAAAATATCTGAAATGCACATAAAAGACATTGGAGATCCTCATGTAATTGTTGATTTCATGTCCATAAAAGATTTCATTGATCTAATTCAAGAGATAAGTAATAAGTAGTTGTCGAAAAGCGGTTTTTTGCATTATATGGAAATTCTAAATAGTTTTGCTTTGGGTTTTTGATACAATTAATAGAAAATCACAGTACCTTGCATTCTTTGAAAAAATATTGATTTTTTTTTGGGTATTTTGTGTTTTTTAAATTGCATTGGCTTATCGTATTTTGTCGACGTTTTCTATTTTTTAATAAAAAATTTCTTCCAACATAAAATATAAATCGTGTCCACCTATCAACCACCTTATTATTATAACCATTATATATTTTTATTTTTTAAATAATAATGATTATGCTATAGATTCTAATAATAAATTCTACAATAGAATTTGAATCATACAAATGCTTCACACTTTGTCAAAGTTGTTTAGTGTACATTTAGAATAAGTATAGCGTTGAAATTTTATTCTTAGAAGTATTGAGAAATACGCAGTCGTTTGACAATTACGACCGTAGTTTGAACGAAGGCAATAGATAATGTCTCGTATGTACGCCTCCGTTAGTATTCATTGTTGGCTGGTCGTCCACGTTCATTTAACTTGTATACCCACACGTGTGGAATCATTCTTATAGAAAGTCCGTCACACTTGTGGAATCATAATTCTCCTTAATTCATGATTTTATTTCCTAAATTTTTCAAATTTTTTGTAACAATCACGTGGATTGATTGGAAGTCTTCTGTTTCCTCCGCTCACAGGAAACTGTATATAAACTGTAAGCTATGGTATTGTTGTTACAAACCTCAAAAGCAAAACAAATAAATTCCTGCAAGTTTTATCCACTTAACCCTAACGCTGTTGTTTGTCGGAAATAAATCGCCTTCGTGTATTGTGAATCGTTTTAAGCTTTTCCTAGAAGAATAAGAAATCAGTTTGGTTTTAGTAACGTCCTGCGATAATGGGTAACGTCTTGCGAGGGGTGCTGAAGAAAGACAGCCGCCGACGAATTAGGATTATGAAAGTCGACGGAACGGTGATGAAACTGTCGAGCCCTGCTTATGTTAAGGAAATTCTCGGCAATCATCCAGATCACGGAATTTTTGAAGCAGATACCGTTCGGCAATTTGGTATCCGTAGTCGACCTCTTCCGCAGGCTACCGAACTTCAAGGTGGTGGACTCTATTTTCTCGTTCCTCTTCCTCAGCCAACAAATCCGCGTTTTGTAAAAAGCGCTTCAGAGAAGCGTCTAACGGCGGCTTCTAGACCCCGTCAGTTACAGCTATATCGCAGAGCTTTCTCTGATGGATATTTCATGAAACGAGAATTTGAGATTCTCTCTTCTATTTGTGACGGATCGACTCGGCGTGTGAAGCTTCGCCTTCACAAAGACGACCTCCTTAAGTTTCTATTTGACGACGGGAATTATCTACTGGAAGATGTGATCCAGCAGGCTATAGAAAAGGAGGCTGACGGTTCGTTCTTGCGAACTTCCAGTTTAGGGTGGAAGCCTTGCTTGGATAGCATCACTGAACTCAAAAGCCCAACTCCCGTAACTTCCTCAAATCATTTGGTCTTGTAGTTTGTTTCACTTTTATGCCATTGTTACGGTAGGCATTTATTATTAAGGGAGAAATGATCAATGTAATTTATTGTTTTGGGTTTCTGTTCTAGTGATAGATAATTCAAAAATGATGTAAAAGAATGAAGGAACATGTCCCGCACTCACAGCTTTGAAAAACATCTCAATGGAGGATTTGAACAATGTATATGTTAATATGTTAAAACACTTGAAAATATTATAAAGATTACACCAAGCTAGACCATGGATTTCTCAAAGCAGCTCTTAATGGACGGGATGAAATAATGGTCAAATCAGGTCTTTTAGACATGTCTTCGTCTCCAAAATTTCGACTAGATTTTGATGTTTGCATCATCTCGTCGATGGGCTCAAGTGTGAAAAGAAAATATATATAAAATCGGTATTCTATCATTTTATTTTATTTTTGAGTTTAGCTCTTCTTTAAAACCGAAATTTAAACCCCTTAATTTTTTTTTGTTGGTATGAACAAAATGATGGTGTTTCGATAATCTTAGTTCATGTTACTACTATCAAATTTGTGTTCCAGTTCAGAGATCGGATCCAAGAATATGAATAATTCGACCATTTGTTGATGAATATCAAATATGCTATATATGTTATTTTTATTGAAACCTCTCTTTTTAAACACTCGTGAGGGTACATACTTCAATACAACTATTCAATTATCATTGATAAAATTTTCATTATCTTGTACTGTATGGCCCATCATGGTTTAGTACTATATATGAACTACAACTACTTTTAAGTATTCATTTTTTTTAAAGATAAATATATATAAATATAGATATGATGGAAAGAGGTAAGGGAATAGAAAGATTTTATTTTAATTTTATACATATAATATATTTATTTTACCATTCTTGTTTAAAATTTATAATACTACTAACTATATATATATATAATATAAATAAAAGTAAAATGGATTTAAAAATGTGTGTTTAATAGAATGCCATTATTTAATAGAGAAATATAATATATTGTATTAAAAAATATATTTTGAATGAAAAATCTATAACATAGAATATCATTATGTGTACATTAAAATTGATCCACAATTAAATGTTATATCTAAAATAATAATAATATTTTAATAATTTTCTTCTCTCCAATTATAATTTTACACTTATCTATTTATAAATGGTATTTGAGTTCAAATTAAAGAATACTAACACTCATGTTAACTTTCAATAACTAAGACCTAAAATAGGGAGAAGAGATGCATGTATGCACCCTATTAAAATGAGGTCTAAAGTCCAAAGTAAAATAAGGATAAAATAACAGATGCAAAAGTAAGAAGACTTTAGGAATTTGAAAGTCAATAAGAGGGAAAATATTTCTCAATTGGAATTATTTGGATTAACATTCATAAGTTCACTACCTAATATAAATTAATATTAAATAAATATTGGACCATTTTAGATTGATTAATTTTACCTCATGTTGAGATGTGCATATGAGTGAACACTTAAAATAATAAAAATTATTAAAGATAATATGGTTTTACATCTAATTTTGTTGAGTAATACAACCATCATGTATTAGAAAAAAAACCCACTTTTCTCTAAACAAATATTGGTGAGTGTAAAATAATAATAATTATTGAAATAAAATACTTCTGTATTCTTTGTTATGATAGGTTTATCATGCCATTAAAGAAGATATGACCATAAAGTGGAGTTAAGATGTTTATTATAATGGGCCTCCAAATCTAAACAAAATCAATATTTTTTGGAATATATGTTAGGAATCTATCAAGCATGGGCCTCAAATTTTGAACAAAAATTATATCAATGGTAATTGAAGTTAAGAACCCTATCATGCATAAAATTTTACTTATAATTAAAATTTGGATCGGTTGTAATTAAAATTAGAAACTCTATCAAGAATGGGCCTCTAATTTAGAGCAAAATTTATATCAATAATAGTTGAAGTTAAGAACCCTATCAAGCAAAGCTTCCACTTTTAAAGAAAATTTGAGTTAATAGTAATTGAAATTAGGAACCTATTTTGTACATGCCTCTAATTTTAATAAAATTATTAATTGCTAAATTGCTAGATAATGTGTGCATTGAAGATAGAAACACATATGTCAAGTAAAAGGGATTCCAATCTAATGTATTAAATATAATATTTTTTATTTCCCTTGCCCTTCAATAAGATAAGTTTTTCATATCATTGAAGAAGCATGGATTGGAATATAATGAATATGATATATACATCTTTTGTGATTTAGAATGAACATGTAAAACTCAAATTTAAAAAAAAATAGATTAGATGTAATATGTGTGATATGCATATCATATCATTGATTAGTAGTTGATGTAAAGATAAATGATATTTAAGAATATGCACTAAGTATATTGTTAAATATTTTTTAAGAGACATTAAATAATAACACAAAAATTATGTGCCAAATACAAGATAAGCACTTCAAGATTGATATATCTTAAAAAAATTATACTTATATATTTTAAACTTTTAAGCTAGTATCAAATATAAATAAATCTATTTTATAATAAAGATATAATTAATTGTAAAATTGAACATCCATCATATAATTTATATTATAATCTCATATTTAATAAGAAAAACATGATTATAAAACTAAAAACTAACTCACATGAGCTACATAATGAAATTGGTAGATGGACACAGTCCCAAAAAGACCTTGAGAAAAGAATAATTTGTGAGTCATATAATTTAAAATAAATTGGAGTGGAAGTTCATTTTCTTCCAATATGTCAAATATAAAATGATATAAGATATGTCTACATTGATATCTATAATAATGTCTTATTTTATAAAGTCATAAATTAGGAGAGCAAACAAAGTTTTGTGACTTAATTTTTATTTGAATTATACATTCAAACAATTATTTAGAAAAGGAAACATGGTTGTTAGTTGTTCAAAATTTATTTCAATAATTACAATGGTAAAAAATTATTCCTCTTACAATTTTATCTCATTTTAAATTTAATTATTTATTATCTTGTTATGTTTCTAATCCATTACTTCCTTTTTTAGGGAGATCTTGAATATTAGTAACGTGAAAGGTTGTAAAGATTGTGAATGTTAACATTGATGAAAACAAAAACAAATTACAGTTTGCATAGAGATTTCAAACAAAAATATATTTTCTACATAATATTGGGTCCCATAAATTATTTAATCTAAAGAGTATTAATATTATTCTTCATTGTCATTTCATTGATTTCATATCTAAAAAAGTTATGTATGTGTGTTGAGGTATTAAATTTTTATATATTTTTTAACTTTATATATTTGATTTTATAAATATAATGAAATATTAAATCAAATAAAACATTTTGATTTAAAAAGGTTGCCATTAATCAAATATTTTTAGGCACACATTATGCTATATTAAATAAATGTTAAGAATATTAATAAATGTTAAGCATATTAAGAGAAATGTGTTCAAACAAACTTATTTCTAATTAAAATGGAATACAGATAACCTACCAGAAAAAAATCAAACAAAATTATATACTTTGTGACAGGATAAGAGTTTATATAGCCTTAATATATGGAAATATTTTTTTGCTGGATTTCAAATGGGCGGCGAGACATTGCCTGTGGATTGCTAGCTTGTGGAGGTTACAAAAGTATCTAGGAAAATGACTTGTAAATGAATTACCAAGTCAAGTCCCAATGTGGATTATCCACTTAGTCAAATTTGACTTGTTTATGTTCTTGTGTATCTAATTACAATAAAATATTCTTTATTTGAATAATTTGATCTACAGATGTCCAACATTTTAAAAGTCTATATAGTTGTTTGTTTGCTTTTTTAACGAGTTTTATTTTTTTATGAAAAAATAAAAAATAAAACTGTGTTCATATTATCAGAATGTAAAATATGTGTCTAATCAAATGGCTCGTTACCGTTCATTTCTCATTTTATAATATAAAAAGGATATATAAAGTCATGCAATAACATAAACAACTTTGAAAATTACAGCCTAATGAAATCCAAATTTTACTTTCATTTTTTTTGCTTTCTTTTTCATACGACATGATTGGATTCATCCGTGATTATTAAAGAGTGATGTAAGAGAAGGAAAAAAAAAATTATATATTCCGTGCTCAAATTTATGAAAATCAGGATGAAGAATTGAAGTCAAGATTTATATGCCAATATATTGTCCAACACGCCTGACTAGACTATTGAGGTTTTTTTAATCAAGAAATCGACGAAAAGAAGCTAAAGTCAAATTAGATGTGGCTGTAGGTAATTTAGACAAAACATTGGGCCAGTGATCATTTTGTCAATTTATAGGTAACAAAGTGCTTCAAGGTTAAACTCAATCAAACAATACATGGTTAAGGAAGATTTATTTAAAAACATGTTCTATTAAATTATGAGTGGTCTGATGACGTTATATTGTTCGAACGTTCTTTAAATTGTATTACTGTATATAACATGTCAAGGTGTACATATATTTTGGTAATATGTTTGTTAGAAAGTATGATATTGGAATAATATTTGTTGACATCAACATTTTATATCTTTATATTTTTGAACTCTTTCAAATTAAAGTGATTTTAAAAATTAATTGTTAAAGTCTCACATGTGACTTAAGTAGGTTATTTCTTATAAAGAATTAAATGTATAGTTTTTTTAGTCTTTTTCATCAAAGGATATGAATTCACTACATTCAATCATATCCCATTTTTTACATATTCTTATGCCATACAGTAGATGTGGTTTCTAATGGGCTGTT
>JARHVA010007088.1:237500-245000 GCA_037957365.1 Torreya grandis
AGATACTAGGAGCCATACTAGTTTTATCTATTTGTAAATTTATTTGGACAAAATTTAAAGATTATTGTGTCAAATCCTTCATCCCTATGTTTGAAAACCTGTGACTACGTGTTGGTTCACATCTTGGGCTTTTGGAGTGATGAGTTCCATAGATGCTTTAAAATATCACATTCTTGGGATGTGAAAACATCCCATTATGATTATTAAGTTGTTGGATAAAATAATAAAATAAATTCAATTTTCTTATTGGATGGAAGAGATATTTTCTTATGTTTATTAGTGGGTTTATGAAAATAAAAGTTTGAGTTTGTTAAATACTTACTTGTGCTTCTTATTGGGATTATGAAAATAAAATACTTAGTTTTTTAATGTAAAATAATAAAATAATTTACGTAATATCTATGTCAGTAAATGTTTTATAAAATTCAAACCCTTTATGTCCACTTAAACAAGGATTGGGTCCCTAGAATGCTTTTGTAAATATGTTTATGAGCATAAAGTGTGTTACATCTTCTTATTTCAAAGATTAAATTCTTTTGCATTGGCTGGGAATGGGGTTTTTTTTAAAACTATATGTTACTTTAGTAAAAGGTTTATGGTTGTACGTAAAAGGGTTTGAATCCTCTATTGAGTTCTTGGTAAATATGGCTTGTAAATAAATGATGCTTACTTTAGTTATAGAACATGGGATGAATTACATATATTAAAATTTGGTATTTATTACTTGAAAATGACAATCATGACATGTATTTATCATGCATGACTTTAACACCCAAACAAGGTCCTGATTTTTCCATTTTCTACACTTACATGTTATCTTATGATTTAACACTTTTGTTCTACTATTATATATATATGGGAACCTCACTATCTAGTTTATACCTACTAAATATCCTACGCATACATCTCAAAGCTTTTAGATCTATCCAAATATAGAAAAACTAGTGATATTATCTATAATTATTATTGCCAACCAGTAAAAAGACATATTGGTCAACGTTGAACCACTCCCAATAATGACTAGTTTCTAAAACTCATCCTTAAGACTGACCTATAAACTTAGTGTTTCATTGGCATGACTAATTATTCAAATGGATCTATATATAAAAAAATAGAGTCTCCTTTAAAATGGGACCAGACACTTATCTTTTATATGTTTATACACTCTTACATATAAAGAAACCTTACCCTATTCTTCCCTATTTACATACATATCACTAGGAGGATTCATAGGTCAAATATTAAACACTCAAAAAATAATTCACAATAACCATTTTAAACTAACAAAACCAATTATTAGTTTCATACACATATCAAAGGATCATAATTATAAAATCACACTAGGTAGGAGAACTATGTGTGCCTTGATTTCTCTCCTTAATGAATTAGATTAAGTTTGAATTTTCCAATAATAATTTGGGGCTGATTGGGGTTGTCTCAACCCATTACACTTCCCACATTTTTTTAAGTTTTTATCCCTCACATGCACATCTAGGGTTTTAAGGCAAAATAGGTTGATTTATATATTTACGTGAGTCATCAAGGTTTGGGATCACAAATATAGATAAATAAAAGATAGTCATAGGTGATTGTAAAATCATTATGTTTCAACTACATGTAGGTCAATACAAACTATTGTGTCGATATCAACTGGTGATACTGACCTGATCCTATGAAACTAACCCATCATTGGCAACATATTAGTTCTTAAATTAAATAAATAGAGGCATACTTATCCCTAATTTATAGTTTAAATCTAAAATCATAATCATATGGTAAAACAAAAAATATAAGTATCATAACCTCTTTATTACTTTTCATATTTAGTATATAACTTTTTTAAATAAAAATAATCAATTACTAATAATTTTTATTTAGATGCATGATTGAATGCCATATATATCTATATGAATTAAATTTCAAGGTTCTATCTTTATTATATTAATCTCTTTCATTAACACAAATTAGGTTAAAACATATTATTGAACCCATATACATAGAATAGTACAAAACCATAGGTTTTCCCTTAGGTGTTCTATTTCCCCCCTAATAATTCACACTAAAATGACCATGTTTAATAAATATTATTAGTTAACAAAAATAATGAAATTAATTTTTTCATATTATTCTACATGGATTGTATTTATTCATTGGATCAATTACATAAATAGATGTGTAACAAATATCTAGTCCAAATTCACTATTAAGTCCAATCTTACCAATGAACAATCCTAATCCTCCTTCTAATCCTATTGTTGTAACATCTAATTTGAGATACCAAATTTTAATACTAGACATAAAAATTCATGCATGAATCATCTTCCCCCCACTTTCTCCCCTAATTTTTTGATTGTTAACAACTACCATGCCACTTCTAATATTGGCCCTTGGCTTATATTGGATCTTGTGGTCTGTGTTGTGTAAAATGAATAGGTAAGTTAACCAATCCAGTAGTCCAAACCAAAGGACCTTTCCATATCCCTCCTTGACCCCCACCACCACCTACCAAAAAATATAATGAACCAAATGGGTATGCCATCATGGATAAATTACAAAATACCCATTCCAAAATTTCTCAATTAGAATTACTTAAGATAATGTCTATTTACAAAGATATACTACATGCAACATTGTACGATACAACCTTACCAAATGATGTCAAACCACTTTACGTGATTTCTATTATACATGCACTACGATGGAAGGAAGAAATCATCTCATTTTAAAAATAATATTTTACTCCTAAACACATTTATATTAGCATCTACCATTATATATTACAGTTTAAGTACAAAATAATATAGTTATTTTGGTGGATAATGGATCATCTATAAACATTTATAATAACCCATTTTTAATATCCTTGGTATTAAGGTAGATAATCTTAACTATTAAAACATGAATATTCAAGGATTTTACAATGTTTCAAGAAAACTATCATGATAGACTACACCATATATTATTATGGGCCCTTGAAAGATAGCCATTATTTATCATGTCATGACTAATGACCTCAAATTTAATATTATATTAGAGACACCATGGATCTATGAGATGAACTGACTTCCCTATACCCTACATGCAAATATAAATTTTAGTCTTCAAGGATACATATTTGTATGTCCTTTATATTAGGAACCATTTAGTTATTATGTACTAACCCAACTCAAGGATCACTACATTCATTTTATGCAACCATATTCCCAAGAAGCTAAACCAACTAAATCAACAATTTCTTATTTATTTCCAATTTAATCATCATCAATATATCATAATCAATATGGTTTTGGGATTAAATATTTACAAAAAAAGGGATATACTGGATAAGGATTTGGGAAACATGTACATGAAACTAATAACCTCATTCAAACACCTAGTAATAAAGGAAAATAAGACCTCAATTACATAGAAGAATCAAGAAAAAATGAAAGTAAAAAATATAAATACTACTATTTATACACATTTATTGAAAGTAAACCCTGAAATAGCATGGGATGTTCATAACACATCTACACTATAATTGGTATACCCTGATTTTATTGATAACACAATTTACCTGGAGATTTGGACATTAGATAAATTTACAAATGATTAATATCTCCTATAATACTTAAAGGTTTATAAGGAACTCTTTTCTATCATAATAATATATTTCCTCACATAAATTCCACCTAGGCATACTTTGGAGGAAGTGAAGACACCAATACCCATATCTAAGTAAATGGTCCAAATACTATTCTTATAACACCATCTATGGAATAGATATAAACTCTAATTATTTAAGAGATTGTATAATATTGGGATGGAAAATATAAGGATCCTTATCTTGTATTATTAGTAGTTATATTACATAAATATGAAGGAAAGCCATTTCGACAAGTTCTACATGACTACCCAAAAATATTTACACAGGCTTTCTTAAATGTGTCAAAAATTGATCCCGAAATTGCATTACATAATATTTTAATATTTATATGTATATCTAGTAAAACAAAATATTTTTAATTTATTATATCCAAAAGCTACATTGTTGGTAAAATAAAATATACAAAAATTACTAGATTCATGATTTATTCAATCAATTGATTACCCCAAGTGGGTTTCTAATATAATATTAGTTTAAAAACCCACTAGAAATTTTAATGTTGTAAACATTATGGAGAATTTAATAAATATTTTTGTAGTACAACTTTTTGTTTCCAAACATTAACATGATTTTTGATTCTACAATTAGTTATGTGATGTTATCATTCAAGGATGCATTTTTTTTGGATACAACTAAATCAAAATAAATCTAAAGATTAAGAGAAAACTTCATTTATTACAATTTGGGGAACATATTATTTTTTGGTCATGTTATTTTAATTTAAAAATTATGGGGATACTAATCAGTGATCCACGAACCATATTTTACATGATTATAAACATAAAATAGGGAGAAAATATGTGGAGGATTTACTTTAAAATTCAATATAGTGATATGATCATCTTTTAAATTTATAATATTTTTTTAAAGGTTACATAAATACAACATGTGTTTAAACATACATAAATGTGTATTTGGCATATCTTTAAGGAAGTAATTTGTCTACATCATATGTCAAGTGACCATTGATGACATAGATCCCAAACATGTCAAAGTCATTTTTGACATGCCTACACCAAAAGGATTATCATAATTATCATCATTACAAGGAAAAATATAAACAATAAGATGTTTTTTTTGCACAATTAGAAAATAATATGCAACCTTTCACATGATTTCTCAATATGTATAAAAATTTCAAATGGGAACAAAACTATCGATAAAGTTTAGATGCAATAAAATCATATTTACTCAATCCACCTATTCTCATGCTTCTAACATTGGATAGACCTTTACTACTATAAATATTAGATATAGATATTTCCTTAAGAGTTCTATTGGCACAATACGATGATGATCATAGAGTGAGGGTCATATTATGTCAATCAAACACATTTTTATTATGAAAAAAATTACACTACTATGGAAAAAATATGTTTATCATTTGTTTTCATTGCACAAAAATTGTGATACATATATGCTCAATAATGAAACACAAGTTATCACAAAAGTTAATCCACTAAAATTACTTATGTAAAACACATAATTATTAGGATGAATAACCAAATGGGTAATGTTACTCATGAAATTTGATCTCAATTTTTTATCTCAATAATCAATAAAAGGATAAGTTGTTGTAGACCAAATTGTCACAACCCTATTATTAGATACATTTTCACTAAATGATATATTTTTAGATGACTTTGCTTCATATGACATAGATGATGACATTTGGACCAGTTAATTTTATTGGTCCAAATGTACCATAGGCATTGGTGTTGATATAATTTTCATTACTCCTTAGGGGAAACCCATGTCATTTGCATATCATTTTGGTTTTTCATGTACAAATAGTATAGAAAAATATAAGACATTGATACTTGGATTATTTAAACCATGAACATTATAGATAAACTAACTATAGGTATATGGATATTCTCAATAGGTGATTAATAAGGTTCTATATGTTTCTAAAATAAAGAAATAAAATTTAATCTCATACACAAAAATGGTACAAAGATTATAAACACACTTTGATTATTTTTAAATATAAAACATACCTTGAAAATATAATTGACATGTTGATGCCATGGATAGAATAAAGTCCTTGATTTCAGTTTAAATTAAAATTAACACATAATAATTCATTTTTTGTAGTTACAACATTCATCCAACTCTTCAACAAAATTATAATCTCTCAATGTCTTAGTAGTTACTTGTATTGTAGTGAATTCTAAATGTTACAGTGATACATATAACCTTTTATACAAAGATTTTACCCCAAAAAATGTTACACATAAGGATAAACATGAATTAAAAATAGAATAAGTGTTGTATATGTTAATTGGATTATTTTATTCAAAATATATTTGCGAGGATAGTTACTTCAATTCTTTAGCCATGATGAAGCTAAAATGGCTTTACTTGAAGTCCATAATAGTGAATGTGGTGGAAATTTTAGCAAAAAATCAATGTCTTATAAATTATTCAAGAAAGATTGCTATTAGCCTAAAATGGAGCTATAATTGTAAGAGCATGCTAAGTTATGAAAACCATGTCATTAGCATATTAATCTAAATCAATCACCTTCATAATAGTTACAACCTGTTATTTCACCATGGCAATTTTGCCATTGGGGATTCAAATTAATTGGAAAGATAAATCCATAATCATTAGAGGGAAAAAAATTAATATTTATAGATAAAAAGTACTTTACAAAATACTTAGAATATGTACCATTATCTTCAACTCCATGGAAAGATATATGTAAATTCTTAATGATGAATATCATCACATGGTTTGTAATTCCTTTAGCTATTATCACATATAATGGGTCTTCATTAAGGAATGGAATAGTTAAGATATTGTTTGCTAAAGATAATATCCATCACACATTTTATACACCATATTATCCACAAGGTAGAAGATAAATAAAATAATTACAAATATATTAAGCAAAAAAGGTGCCAAAAATGCAATTGATTAATACCACCAGATTATTTATGTACTATGGGACTTTTCTGAAAGTGTATGCATACCAAGGTTACAACTTATCTGTTTATTATGGATTAGAATCATATTACCTTTATAATTAGAGATACCTTTCTTTCTTAGTTTTTTAAAATACATTATTAAAAATAATGAATGTCAACATAATCAATTCCATGAATTCAAAACATTGGATGATAGATACATAATGACTATTGAAATTCTAAAAGTTTACCAAGATCATATAAAGAGAGCATATGGAAAGAAATTTTTAAAACATGAATTTTAAATTGAGAATTTACTACTACAAGAGAATCAAAATAACATGAATATCATAAAACAAAAAAATAAAGGAAAATTTAAGTCTAATTGGTTGAGCCTATTCATTCTTATATAAAAGATACATACATGAGACTATCATTTAAATACAATATAAAATAAAACTATGACGACCTATATGAACATCATGCATTTTTGTTTATATTATACTTCAAAATTTTCAAATATTGAAAAAATTACAAAAAAATTAATAACCATAAAATAAAAAAAACATTCAAATATTCAAAAGATATAAAATATGGACTTGAGCATGACAATATAATTAGTTTATAATTTTAAATACATTATTTATCACATGATTGGTAGATGGCATATTATTTACATAAATGTATTCAATTCATAATATTAGAGTGTTATGCAAGACATACATGTTACACATGGCATATAGTTGTTAGTTTTACATCTACCCAATGAAAATGTAGATAATTATGACATATTTATATACACATGTTTCAATATTACATGTTATATTTTTCAATGGAATGTTTACCATGTTGATCCACCTATATTTATTATACATGCCTTTTGAGTTATTTATTTCTTACATAGTGGCACATGATATTCCATTTCATTTTAATGTAACTTTG